>JASDQU010209002.1:0-17270 GCA_032191745.1 Picea mariana | reverse complement strand
TATTATAAAATGATTGACATGGCCATTTCCAACCCCTCATGTTTAATCCTTAAAAATTATTATTGCATCTTCCCAAAAATTTCTTTTTGCATGTTGCACCAAGTTTAAAGTTTGCACATTGTTTGGAAAAAGATTCTTGCCACATGTTACATGTCACAAGACTTTCAAAGTTGCATATATCATGTCACAAGATTTTGGAAGTTGCATATTGCATATTCAAGTTCTATTTGTTGCCTAGACTCCATAGCCCAAGCACAATGCACTAGGTCTTTCTTGCATTCTCATGTCTTGAATCAAGGAGTATTGAATCAATATATACCAAGTCTTACAAGAGAATATGAAATTATCATTAAGTGTATAACAAAATTGCATTCATAGATATATACAAGCCATAGAAATAGCCTTGTGTATATTATCAAATGAAAAATTACTCATAATGTCAATGCATTATATGCATCATTACATGTTCAATTATATAATGTACATCTAATTGTCTTATAAAATTATTACATGACATCATGAATTTCTTTTAGTCTTCTTTTGTGCTTTCCAGGTCTTAAGTAATTCATCCATATCCATGTCTTCGTTTACTGGGTGATCTTCAGTAGTTGATGTTGTTTCAATCCTTTCACGCCGAGTACATATGGTCTCGTACCCATGGTGTGGATGCTGCTGTGAGGGGCCATCACCTAAAAAAATATTAAATTTATATGGCAAATTTTGAAATATCATTTAAGTAGTTAATTAATATTAAAAAAAACTCTGCAATGTAATTATTTACCTGGTCCTCTAGTCAGCACCATTGGAATGGTTGTTGGCTTGTTCACCTGATCTTTAGGTCGAGGAGGATCAACTATGACATTCTCTACCATTGAAACGTCAAAATTTATAAGTACAAAATTATTAAGCATATGATTAATATATAGACATTTTACCATCGTGGGCCTCAGTCACAGGAACATCTTGGGGATGCACCTCACTGAGATGGGGCATCTCGGGAGCACCGTGATCTTCTGGCTGCGTTGCACTATCAATGCTCTGCTGTCTAGTACTAATGGTTTCATTGATAGTGTTGCTCCCCTGATTAAAACAAAGTAAGACATTAAATTATGGACGATATCAAACATTTATGTATTTTATAAGTAACGAAAGGTTAGTGTGGACTGATTTTTATTTACCTTATCCCACAAATTGGATCTTGGGATCTGCCCCATGCTTTTCCTATGATCAACCATGGCTTTATAACCATGCTTGTAACCAAGTTTGAGGTCTTCCTCCATGGTTTCAGTTCCAAATTCATCGCCCTGCATTGCATAAGGGTATGGTTTTTTAATGTTTTTGGTTGCAGTTACCTTAAAGTTGTAAGGTGATACAAATAATATTCTTAAAATGTTTGGGTACTTACGATTCATGATTGTAATCTAGAGTAGCCGCCATGGCCTAGCTTGTGTTGGCCATGTTTGGCAATCCTTGCTTTGGTTGCCTTCGAAGTGTCAGGCAACCTATCATCAAAATTTTCAAGTGTGTTATATATAACCACACTTTTATTTAGATGTAAAGAAAAATAAAGATGGTATTGAATTCAAAAAATTGTAATTTACCTTGGTGTACCAGTTATTTGTTCTCCTGACTTTTTCAAAATCTTCTCTTTTGCATCATCAACAATCACCTTCCACTCCCTCTCTGGAATTGAGGGAGGACACTCATACCTAGTATTTCCTGTCAAGCTTTGTCTATAAACATCTTGCGTATATTTTAAATATTCACCCACTGCAGATGTGACCGTTTTTTTATTAAATGTGTCTACTTCAAAGAGGCCTTCAAGATAATCCATAATTTCCTTTTTGAGGTTGGAATTCTGGCAATCCCACCTCATGCATAAGGTTTCCCCAGAAATCGACAAGGTCTTGCTCTCTAGGTGCCTATAAAAAAGGTATTTTCCTACACACAAAAAGATATGATCGTTAATTTAAAATTAATAATCTAGATGATTTCTGTATGAGGACAACATTAAATGATTAAAATATGAATTAAAACTACCTGGGAGTCTTGATTTTTTTAATGGAAGTCCATTATCGTCGACCAAAAATGTGCATGGAAGTGTCCCCGTGCTTGTCACACATATAGCTCCAAGAAATGCAACCATCTCAACCACATCACTATGATCCTCATCTCTGCCACCATCTCTAGACTCTGATCAAGGTGTGGATGTTTGGCGGTGCATGTCATCTCTCCTATCTAAATTAGGTGTGGAAGATGGAGAAGTAAATAGTGATCTAGCAGTTGTATGACTACCCACATTAGGACTATGTAGCATCCACCACTACCAACACGGGGTTGAACAAGCTCCAAAAATTCCTTTATAAAAAATAAAATGTTTTTTTGTGAGATAATGTAAAAGTTAAAGAACAAAGTATCATAATTGAACATATGAGTACATTAAAAAAAAAAACACTTTATATTATGGTTATTACCTTATATGTGTTAAGTTGTGACATAAGGAGCTTGATCTTTGCTTTGATGTTGGGAGTTTGTTCTAGATGATCTAACAAGCTAGCAAGTTCCTTGCTAGCTTTAATGATCTTTTTTTTTATTAAAACCATCGGATCAGTGCAAGAATAAAATCCCTCCTCATCGGCGGAATCATGATCCACATGGCCTGCAGACTACATATAGTTTCAACAAAAATAATGTTATTTCAATAAAATTATATAAGAAAATAATAAAAACAACGTAAAATGAAAGTGGAAATTAATAATCATTTACATGTTCTGCAGTTGGCTCTTTTCCACGATCATCCTGCCACATTATAATATAATTAGAACCCCCAAATATTTAAAAAATTGTTAATGACAACAAAAAAATAATGTTAAAGATAATATTTACAACAATGTAAAAGATAATAAAAAAATATAATGCAATAAGTAGAGGTTTCTTAAAGAGGTGTTGCATAAGAACTTGCACACTATTAGTCAATGTTTCTATTCGATTCAAATGGTAATCCACTAATAACTCTTCCCTAGGATCTATCTTTTTTATTGCACACAGGACTACCCGATTCTCTTCACGTCCCTCATATATGCAATACGATTGTTTGTTTGTTGTCTCGGGTCGTGTGTTGTTTATAAACCCTGCGATATTGCTAGAATATTTAGGCCTTCCATCAATATAGATAGTTGCTCCCTTATTTTTATCCTTGTTTATTAGTTGTATATAATTTGCAGCGAGTGCATATCTCTGCATACTTCGCATGTATCGGACCAGCCGCATCCAATCGTTATAATTGCAACATGGTCCGACATAGTCCATCAATTTAGTTACTGTATTGCATTTTACAATTATTCCATCCATGGAAAATATCCCCAAGCCATGCAGGGAGGATGGTGCAATGTGATATGTCCTATTGTTGACAATGAAGTCAACATCTATAGGAGGTAGTTCCTTAGGTACCCATTGTTTCACCGGATGATTACACCTGAGTGGAACATATATGTCTCTTATGCTCTCATCATCATAAGAGCATGATCCTCCTTTGCCAAGAAAAAATTCCATGCGTCTACAAAATTTTATTCTGACTTTTTCACCTCTGGTCCTTGTTTTCTTATCATATCTACTAGATGCAGTTGCATTTTCGGCCTCTATTTGTCCTAAGATTTCCTCACTCGAAGAAGAAATATCTGACAGGTACCTGTTTGGTTATACCTTCAGTTGCAAGTGCACGTGTTGTTAGTTAGTAGTTCATCATCATATTCAAAGTTCTAAATAAAAATTTTATATCTTTAGTTTTGGATGCACAATTAGACTAGGGTGAAATTACCAATATTAGTGGTCAACCATCTAATTTAATGTGATATCCCTCTTTATTTGGGACATATTAAGGACATATTAATGTGATAACACTAAGGACATGATAAATTTATCATATGGATCTAAGAAAAAAATAGTAGAAAGGTTGTTGTTTGTTGGACTTGTGAAAATTAGAATTATTATAATAAATGTCCATTGAAGATGAGGGTCAATGCTATGGAGTAAGAAATCCAACCATCAGTCGGTGTGTTGCAAATCTTGGGTTCTTTAGTTGGCAATATGTCTAAGGCAAGCCAAGAGTAGAACTATACAAATATTACTTTTTTTCGATACAAGAGTAGAACTATACAAATATTAGTTTTGTTCAAGCCAAGATTAGAACTATACAAATATTAGTTTTGTTCAATCCAAGTTGAAGAATAAGTTAGTTATGGTGATAAGAATAAGATAAGAATAAAATTATCCATTGACCTTGTGTAAACCATTCCATTTGGTGTTTGTTGCACTAAGTGTAAAGAACAATGTTAGAGAATTATAAGACATAAGTTAGGTATGAGTTATTTGTTACCTCTTTATTACCTTTTATTTTAATTGTATCCATATTTTGTATTGATCCAATGAGGAATTAACCCGAAATAGATGCCATTAAATGAGGAATTAACCCGAAATATTTTGTTATATTTCCTAAGGCCAACTAAGGAGAAAAAACAACACACGTTAATTAATCTAGGAGTCAAGCATGCAAACAAACCTTCTCACAAAGAAGCGCTAGTTGGTGATGGAATCCAACAATGCAGAATCGATGCGCGAAGGGGCTGAGTTTCAATGGGTGGGAAAGTTACGTTGACAACTTGCTTAATGAACTAATTCCCTGGTGCAAGTTACCTCACCGA
Source organism: Picea mariana (assembly GCA_032191745.1). Classification (NCBI taxonomy): domain Eukaryota; kingdom Viridiplantae; phylum Streptophyta; class Pinopsida; order Pinales; family Pinaceae; genus Picea; species Picea mariana. The sequence goes on along the minus strand of JASDQU010209002.1, from coordinate 12,570 downwards.
GCAGTGGGCAACCCTTCAAGGAGTCTGAGTGAGTGTTGGCACAAGGGGCAGACCCTGGGTTCAACGCTACAACAGTGCACCAACAAAACCCTAACTACTGACCCTTTCGGAAACACCTGTGAAGCAAATGAAGTCTCACCCGAGGTAGAGGCAGGGGTAGTTGCAGGACTCAGATGTCTGCAATCTTAGCTGGGACACAGATATGTGATTATAACACCTAATAGAGCACTTAGCATCGACAAATCACCAATATTCAACCACTATTCTACTGCGTAGATATAACAGAGCATCGTATCATACATTCAGATCTGAAGATCTAATCACTTAGTGTTAAAAAATTAGGTCAGATCTAACAATCTTGAACATCAGATATAGCATTCATACGCATTATTAACACAAAGCATGAGCAGAACTTATCTATATATATCAAAGTACTTAGCATAAGAAAACATAAACACATCAAGGAAATGCACAAAGAAGAACAACACAACGTTTACGTGGTTCACCCCCACCCTGGGGCTATGCCCACCAACTCTTATTATTTATTGTCTTCAATCGATCGGTTACAAGCACAAATCCATCAAAACCCTACTGCACAGAGGACAGAATATCTGCACAGCTCGCTAGATCCTTCTTCCTTGCATTCCAGCACAAAGCCTTCCACAGTTTGTTACAAACACTTGCACTTAGCTCTGTAAGGATGCACAAATCCTTTAAAAAACCTTATTTTCACTTAGCATACATCACATCTATGCCTATCTTAGCTCTGCCTCTTCTTACATCGCCTAGATATCTATTTATGCATTACAAAATAGGGCTAATCATGGGTAAACCCATGGGCCGACATCCCAATCCTATTACATAATCCCAAAAACCCAAAAAGGATCCAAAAAGGGGTTGAGATCCTGTGATCTACACTTCATCTTGCGCTCCTCCTTCGATAGGCTGTCGAAGTCCCAAAATAGTTCACTATGACCAAGAATCTCCCAAAACTTGGTCAAGGGCCAACAGCCCCCCCACACTCACCTATGACTTGTCCCAAGTCACTCTGATCTGACCAGTTATGCTTCGAAGGCCTCAAGCTTGGCTCGAGTTGCTTTGACTTGCTGCTGTGTGACGACCTCTTGCTCGGTGAACTCCTGGATCATTGCATTGTTCACTGGCCCTTCTAGGCATTGTTCTGTTGTGATGACAACTTGTTCCAGCTCTGTTCCTCGGCTTTAAACCTCTATGAACAATTAGCAAGCCTTATCTTTCATTGGTTGAAGTTGCTGAGTAACTTCCATCACTCTGCTTTGAATCGTGTGGATCTGTTGTTGGGCGGTGCATTGCTCCTGAGACCACTTCATTCTTTCCATGGACAACAAGGCCTTCAGCTGCACCTGGAGTGTGTTTGTGTGTTGCTTCACTTTCTGGAGTAGTGACTACAACTATAGATTCTCGATGAGGTTCTCGTATGTTTGGGCGTTGCGGTTACTCAACTTCTTTCACTCCAAGGCAAGAGCTTTCAATCTGTCAAATGTGTTGTGGAAAATTGCTTCCCTTAGGTCTCTTACATCTTGTAGGGTGTCAAGAATAGTGCAGAGATCCAAGTCTGCTATGCGCTGCTAGAGATGTTGGATTACTTCTTCGAGTTGTGCCACCTGCTATGGAATTCTCTCTTCAGTCTTCACTTCTATGACTGTCACAGAGAAAAGTGCTATGTGAACAATTTCCTTTACTTCAAGTTTCTTTGTGAGCAACTGTTCGTTGTTGTGCTGCAGTTGTTCTTTTTCTTCATCCCACTTCACTTGTAGATCAAGCTTTTTCCTTTCTGCAGTATTACGTTTTTCTACAAGGTCTCCCTATATTTGTGCCAAAGCCTGAGTATCTTGCATTGTTTCTTCCTGAGCTCGTCGAAGGCGAGCTTCGACTGTATAGAAAATTTGATGGAGTTGAGCTGGCTCATCTCCCAGTTCTGATGTTCCTACTAACAGAGGTGCAGTGGATACTGCGTGACTGGATTGTAGTGCTTGTTGCACTCCTTGGAGCTCATCCTTAATCAAATGGAACACCTCTTCATGCTTAGCTTCTTGCTTCTCTTCTATCTACAACAAATCATCATTCAGGGCTACTACGATGAAATTGAAGTCATCTGGAGTGAGGACAGTCTGGAAATTGGTCCTGGTTTCTTTTACTTTCTTCCAGGGAACCCTTTGTTTTCTTCGAGGGATCCTCCTCGTATCTAGGCAGTGTAACCTCGCCTTTCTTCTCTTTAGTTTCTGTACCCCCTATCTCTTCACCATCACCTCCTTGCTCTAGTGAAATGGAAGCAATTTTTACTGAGGCACTTCTTAGATCGTGTAATTCTTCAGTCTTCTTCATTTTTCTTGGTCCAGGTGTATCCGTCACAGTTTCTGGACTGTCAATGTCGAACATCTCTGTAATTTCGGCTGGAATAAGGAGGTCCGCTAACCATTCCATGGTAATCTCCTCCAAATCTACCTCTGACAGCTTGTAGTATGACTGCAGCTATTGTTTATGCTCATCATCACGTGTTGTGATATAGATGAAATGACGATCCGCGCTGAATTTCATTAAGGGCCAAAACCTGTAGAGAGTATTCGGGGTCATCTGAGACTTAGACTGGATGGCTACCTTTAGTTGGTTGTAATATATATGGAACATGACATTCGACTGCCATTGCTTACTCATTTTGTTCAAGTACCATAGTGTACTGAACTTCATGGCCAGAGGTTCAAAGGGTGATATCAATGTCTGGGAAGATCGCATCTTCCGACATCTCCCATGTGATGAAAGTGATCAGTATAAGAAGCCAGCTGAAGTGGAATTTGTATCCTTGATATTGGGCTTCTAGATAGTCTAGTTCCAACTGGTTTACGAGGTACTTCACCCAATTCATTTGTAGGCCCTCTGCGCACTTCCCTGCGAGGTTTACTACAAAGACATTCACTTGGGTGGGTCAGTTCTTGTGAACTAAATTTCCTGCGATTAATTGATAGGCTAGGCGTACTATTCCACTTTGGATAGAGGCTACCTTGTAGCCTCACGTTCCCTTTTCGACATCGCCATAAGTGACTTTTATCCTCTAGGCGAGAGCGTGATCTGTGATCTTTCTGGGGTATAAATTCTATGGGTCAGGACCTTGCATACTCATCCCTGTGATCCGATTGATCAATGTTGGATCCACTTTGATACGGCAGTTTAACCACAAGTATTTTCCATGATAACAGGACAGCAACAACTTGACGCATGCATTCACTTTCTGGTGTCGCCCGAAGTGAGGAATCTTCACGACATTGAGCAAAGTGGATTGTGCAAGGTTCATCATCCATGACTAAGGGATGATCTTTGAATTCTTTCCCTTGGTTTTGGTCAAATACTTGTGCGGGGTGAGCATGTTGTAAACCTTCCTCTCACCAAGGTTGAAGTCACTAAACTTCATTGTTGCTATCTTTTCTTGATCTGCACAAATTGCGTATATCCCCTTTGGGAGGTATGCAGTGACCAATTCATATTCAAAGTCTCTGGGCACATTGTCTCGATTTATCTTGCCGCTCAAAGGTGGCAGGTAGGCGGGAAATATGCTTAGAATCAACTTAGCATTCATGAGATCATCTATATGCTTAGTTTTCTTCTCATTTGCTGGTCGAGATGGTCCGGCTCGAGCAGTGGATGGAGAGTTTGAGAGTCCTCTCATTGACAATGCTTGTACACATATGGACAATCCTCTCTCTGACATGACTCTTTCAGTTCTTAGCTCGAGGAGGACTTATGTCACGGATTCTTCGATTGCACTGAGCTCCTCAGACATACGCACTCGGGATTAATAATATTGGGTCATGATTAACTCAGACACTGGACTAGAATGGACAGCAAGAGCACAATGATCACTGTAGACAATTCACTTAGTCTACGGGCTCAAATTCTTGGTTGGAAAAAGTGTTCTTCGTGCATGGTGCGATGGGATAAATAGGTAAATTATCAATGGTTTTCTTGTAACGGGTATGAAACCTCATTAACTCTTGTTCCATCTATTATGGTGTGGTCCAACAGTCTGGCATCAAACTATAAATTCTTTCCGACCTATTTGGAGTGGCAATCGAATGGATATGTCAGTCCAACGGCTTCATTGCTTCGCCACTACGAAGTGCCATGTCACTGTTCTGATATCCAGACGAAGTTTCAATTCTGCAAATTTTATTTCTGCGAAGTTCCCTCTGGAACCTTCTATAACTTTTAAATCTTATCCATCTTCTTACTTAGCTTCCTAGCCTTCTTTCCAGTGAGATTCATCTCAGTATTCCTTTTTCCATTTTGATTCTTATCTTCTTTGGACATAGCCACGTCGCGTTGTTGAGATTCTTTCCTAGGATTTAGAGGTAACACCTCCTCTTTATCTGGGATAGGTACTTCAGTATTTCGTGAGTCTTGTAATGTTCTTACAACTTCGACATCTGGGTCTCTATTGTTAAATAGTTTCGATTTGTTCTCTTGTTCTTCTATCAGTTGTGCGATCCTTTAGGTCATGAAACCTTTTAACTCTTGTTTTTGTTGTTCCAAAACTTCTTCTTATTCTTTTCATCTGGCTTGATCTCTATCAATCCAAAGTTTTCCTAGTAACATGGTAAATGGGGCATTGTCCTCAATATATTTAATAATCTCAAAATCTTCTTCTGTCGAAGTTCCATTGGCATTCATAGATAGTTGAGTGGTTCTCCCACATAGGTTTACCAGTTTTCCTCTAAATAACCTTATTCCTCCTAATGAAGAGGTCATAGTAGGCCTCCCTATAGCTTCCTAAGTTCTCTATGTCATGATATTCACCTGTGTTTCCTCATCTATAACACAGTCAATGTCGAAGTCTCCTATTCTTGCTTCAATGCATTCTTTTTCTTTAAAAATCTCTGATAAGCTTACATTTCGGTGGTCATTCAGGGTTTCTTTCAACTGTAACAATACTTTCTCTGATTTTTTTTGGGGTTATGCCATAGCCTCTAGATCTGCCTTAGGGTTTTCCTAGTTTAGATACATTCTTTCAAGCTTAGAAATCATTCTAGGAGAGTCCAACACTTCATGATCTAGAGCTTTGCAACAAAGACAACTAGGTCTTCTCCCAGGGAATTCTTTAGCAAGATGTCCCAGTTTTCTACAACTGTAACAGAAGGTTAATCCTCTCTTTATTTTAAATGATCCCCAACTTCTACTGTACTGTGCACTAGGATCATAGGAGCTAACCTGCAATAAATTCTTTCAGGGATCCTGCATCCATTCGTTAGTCCAAACACTCTTTCTATGCATAGGTATAACATATCTTTCACTAGTCTTATCATATCTACTCATATCAAATATTCTTTCATCTATAATTGCCCTAGTTTTCAAGCTAGGACAGATCCTATCAATCATACCTAGATCCATACTCTAGAAACAAAAAATTTCCACTTATCTTACTTCTACAGAGCACAAAGCTTCCAGATATAAAACTTTTAACTATTCGTACCTTTATCAGAGCACAGAGCTTATAGATATTACCTCTTTTCTTTAGATCTAGCCTTTTTTCTTGGCACAGAGCTTCACAGTTCAAGTAAAATGATGCGCACTAGGGAAAAAAATATACAAAAAAAGATTTCACGATTTCATATCGGATCTTCGCACAGAGCTTCTTCTTCCTTAGTTTCCAGCAATCACAGTTTCAGGTCTCGACAACAGAACCATTTGTTGGAACAAGGGTAGACCCAAGGTTCAACGCTACAATAGTGCACCAACAAAACCCTAAATGCTGGTCCTTTCGGAAACACCTACAAAGAATATGAAGTCTCACCCGAGGTAGAGGAAGGGGTGGTTGCAGGACTCAAATGTCTGCAGCCTTAGATGGGACACATGTCTATGATTATAACACCTAATAGAACACTTAGCATTGAAAAATCACCAATATTCAACCACTATTCTACTATGCAGATATAACAGAGCATCACTTCATACATTCAGATCTAAGAAATTAGCGTTAAAGAATTAGATCAGATCTAACAGTCTTTAGCACTAAGAATATTCATGTACATCAGATCTAGCATTCATATACATTATTAACGCAAATCATGAGCATATCTTATCTATCTATATCAAAGTACTTAGAAAAAGAAGACAAAAACACATCAAGGCAATGCACAAAGCAGAACAACACATCGTTTACGTGGTTCACCCCCACCCTGGGGCTACGTCCACTAACTCTTCTTCTTTATTGTCTTCAATCGATCGGTTACAAGCATAAAGCCATAAAAACCCTACTTCACAGAGGACAGAAGATCTGCATAGATCTTAAATCCTTCTTCCTTGCGTCCCAGCACAAAGCCTTCCACAGTCTGTTACAAACACTTGCACTTAGCTCTGCAAGCATGCACAAAGCCTTTACAAAACATTATTTTCACTTAGCATACATCACATCGATTCCTATGTCGACTCTGCCTCTTCTTACATCGCCTAGATATCTATTTATACATTACAAAATAGGCCTAAGCATGGATAAACCCATGGGCCGACATCCCAATCCCGTTACATAATCCCAAAAACCCAAAAAGGATCCAAAAAGGGGCTGAGATCCTGTGATCTCTGCTTCATCTTGTGCTCCTCCTTCGACAGGCTATCGAAGTCCCAAAATAGGTCACTATGACCAAGAATCTCCCAAAACTTGGTCAAGGGCCAACAATGAGTCTAGCCAATGTCGATCCCAAGTACAACACCACCTTCCCTGTGTTGTCACCTTCTGTAGGAAGTCTAAACTATTATTTCCTCTATGGTACCACTTACTATACCAAAGCATAAGGGGGGCAGTTGACAGTCAACACCAAGACCAACAAAGTAGGGTTGATTACTCTGAGGGCCCCAATGCGACCTCTTGATTGACCCTTGTGTTAGAAGGGCTTCCCAAATTCAATGATATAGAAACTAGATTTCACTCCCTAAATCAAGGCTTTATGTTTGTTTAGTAGCTTTGGAAAGTTATTCTCACAATCCTATTCCAAATCTCTACACCTAAGCTAATATGGGTTTGAAGAGCCCTAGAAAATTTGCTAGATAAATTTTAATTAGCGCTTGATTTTAGGTTGTTGTTACTCAAAGGAGTGGTCTTGAAACTGATGGCATTTTGACTCGACTCTTTAAACCATGCAAGAGGAAAATGAAAAGCAAGAAATTCAACTTCTATGAAAACTAGCTATGGGAAGGAGCAAGAGGTTTTAAGCAAAGAAATACTTTCTTGATAGATTACCATGTGTGCATTACTGCAAAATGACCCAAATTTTAAAAATACCATGCAAATGTCATAGTTATATCATAATTCATAAAGATATAAATATGCACAAGTCACATACATCCTAAAGTACCAATCTCATGGTATAGGTAACAACCCACATAATGTGATGAACATCATATGAAAATGATAATATCTCTCATGAACCTCAAAACCTATGGCAACTAAAACAACATGAACTAGGTCAATTCCATATTTTTGACAAAATATTTATTCAAGAGTCACATCATGGTCAACACCCTCTATCTAATATAATTTAGTAACCTTGGCCCTATAGTGTATAACACTCACATCGGTTGTAATCTTAGAATTAATCACTAATTCCACAATAGGTTTGGTACCTGTCTCTATGGCATCCTACCATAAATTATATGTGCATGCCTCCTCAATTATAGAAGGATAATCTATATTCTCACTAGAATTTACAAGTGCCACAAGATCAACAAGTAACTCATAAATACCACCTTCTCTCACCCCCCTAGCAAAATTCCTCAGACTAGATAAACTACGATCATTGATGGTGCAATGTTGTCCCTCAAATGAAACTCTCCAATGTACATATATCATACAACAAACTGAAAGAATATTCTTCTTCAAACCAAGAACCAATAGATCATCAGTCAATAACATCACCTCAAGGCATCTAGAAGGAAATGGAGCCAAGTACTCCTCTCACAAGATAATTAGCATAATCACCAAGTGTTGGGTATAAATTGCAGCAATGGTGTACACAATGTACTAATATAATGGTTATGAATTAGATCATGATTCTCCAATGGTATCTCTATTTTGTGGAACTTGTGTACTGGTAGAAATTCTCCTAAACCTCCTTTATGTCCACTTAATCTCTATGAAAAAACGATCATGGTTCAACAACATCTCCTCCTAGAAATTGCAAATCATGAAAGTTGATATATTGTCTATGATTTTTGTTGAAATCACCATGTAATCTACATATAATATAGTTGTGTTTGTTGCAAGCCTATAGAGTCTCTTCATCAAAGTGTGTGCCTTCCTTGTTTCCATCTAATGATTCCCCTTTCTTAATCCCTTAACAGTTTGTTGACAATAGGGTGTGTGTTTTCTATCCCTTAACATTTTTTTGGTTTTCTTCAACTTTATGGTGTCTTGCAACTCCTCCATTATGATGCATGCAATGTCTCCATATCCTTTATGATTACTTGATCCTTGGTTTTGTGTTGACCATATTTATCCCTGCATTTCTTGAATTATATAGCCTTCATGTTCATGAGTCTCAATTGGTACTAAAATATCTCATTATTTTTCTAGTGGCCCCAAACTACAATCTCTCCTCCAAAGGTAGCCCCTAAAATTCCATGCCACTATTTTCAAACTTCCTTAGGTCATCCTAGTTGTGTCTCCCCATTTTTGAATTTTTCCTTTTAACTCTTATATCTTAGATTTATCATTCCAAAGGATGGCCCACTCGTCTTGGTTTCTTACTTACCTCTCTAGGGCCCATTCTTTCCTTCCTTCCTCTTATTAGGCAGGTGTGATATCCTCATCAATGAACCATTTGGACCCCTTTATCCTCCTTCTTTATCATAATGTTGGATCTCTACCCCATTCATTTTGAGGTGTGTCATTCAAGAATATTTCTCTACCTCTCCAACTTTGTAGGATAAGAGACTATGCATTATCATGAGAATGTACAAATTGAGAGGGGGAGGAGGATTCCCATGCACCCACATCAAAGATATAGGTGGACGTAGAGAAGGAAGAGGATCAAAATTTCCCTATAATATCATTGAAAATGGAAAAGGTATCAATAAATTATCTTACGATGTCCTCAAGGGAGAGTCAAATTTTGAGAGAGTTGGACCTTGAAACCTTGGGAGGAAGTCTAGAACAATTTTTCAATACTCTCTCGACACTCAAGGTAACATGAAAGAACTCGATGATGGAAAAATAGTGCCCTAGAGGGAAAGGGGTACCAATTGGCCCATTCTAAGAACCAATATGAGGTTTGTTCTTAAATTGGACACTAGAACTACTCGAGATCCTTGTGTGATTCATATCCTAGTCGAAGGATATGAATATCCACAAATTTCAAGTTTTTTGAGGAGTGAATATCCACCATTTAAGTCATTGATATCAAGATCAAATACCTGAGATAAATTCTTGAAGGACTAACTCTCTTCAACAAATACTCAATTTATATTATATAATGTGAAGAAAAACTAAGTAGTCACATTAATGTGACTACACGGTTACCTCACATTCTCTAAGTCCTACACATATCCATGTAACCATTCTCCAATGCACCAACCAACAATATTCTCATCTAACCTATGCACATGTGTGGAATGAAAAGATTTTGGCACTTGCTTGGTTTATGTGTCGACATGTAACTGAGTTGAGGTTTGAATCTGTGGCTTGGACCTGTGCATTGTGTGATATGACCCATAGCTTTAGGTATATGACACAATTCGTGGCTTTGAACCTAAATCTTAACTCATGGCTAAAAACCCTAAGATTTGACTCGTGTCTTAATCCATGTCTTGACTTAGGAGTTAGCATATAGTCACAAACACAATGATGCGCAAACAATAGTTAGATTTGGGTTTGGGCACAAAGCCCATGAAATTACCATTTTCGACGACGGAATGCTTGGAGGCCTCCTTCTCTGTCTCTGTCTCTGTGCTTGGCCTCCTTCTCTTTATCTCCTGCTGATTTTCCCTCTTCTCTACGAATTTCCCCTCTTCTCTGCAAATTTTCCCTCTGGCGCACGCGAGTGTACTAAGTGTGAGTGATTTCTAAAATTGTGAATGAGTAAGACGCGAGTGTGGAATGCTTTATTTGTTTGAATTTTGTTTTTATTTTATTTTTTAATTCATATATTTTATATAATTAATTTATATTTAATTAATATTATATATATATATATATATATATATATATATATATATATATTAATTGATTTATATTTATATATCTTATTTATTGATTGATTTTAATAAAGCAACTAGATATGATGATGCTACAAGAGATTATATGTGACAAAGAAACTATGCAAGAAATAGCCAAAACAGCTTGGAAAGGTTGTATCGATCTAGCCACCAATATGGAAGGAAACTATGGAGGAATGACCATGTTATGGAACTCTAATAGAATCATAATGATGAAACTCACTTTGAAACCATAATATCATAGGTCATTTCAAAGAAATAGGCTTCAAGGAACATGAGGATAACCAATATATATGGGCCACCTATCCCACTTCATAAGAGAACCTTCATTGAATCCCTCAAAGCCATAGGGGATATTGTTGTAGGATATTGATGAATAATAAGAGGTGATTTCAACCTAATAACATCCCTTAGTGCTAAAAAGGAGGCAATAAAAGGATAGAAGAGAACAACCTATACTTTAAACATATTATTGAAGACTTAAGACTAATGGAAATTTCCACAACCAATGGCCATTTTACCTAGAATAATAAAAGGGGAGGCTCAAGATATATTGATGTCTGATTGGATAGGTTTCGATTCTTTAAAAAAAATATGTAGTAAGGGTTTTGGGGCTATAGTGGAAGTCTTACAAGGTTCAAGGTTAGACCATTGGCCCATCTCGCTGGAATGGGATAACAAAGGAACACCAAAATAAATAGCATCCAAATTTGAGCAATTATGGTTTTCACACCCCAACTTGCAAGCACAAATTGTCGAATGGTGGAATTAGGGAGGAAACATCCAAGGAACTAAAATGTAAATTCTTTAGTAAAAAATAAAGTATCTCGAAACCAAACACAAAAAATGGAATGTGAAGGAATTCAAAACTATCTTCTAAAATAAATGGCATCTTAAGAAGCAAATGGCCATCCTACAGAGACAAATCATGAAGGAGGGCATGTCAAAGGAGGGCACTTCTTCATCAATCATAACTACAAGAAGGAATTTACATAAAAAAAATAAAAAAAATAGGAAGAATACCTCTCTAGGTATAAATATATAGTAAGATGGCTCACAAATGGTTTCATGTAATTAAACACCTTCAAGCAATTTCTAAGTTAATGGGGTCTTATGAAATATGATTGTTGGATCTAGAATAGAATTTTCAACCCCATGATAGTTAGGGTTATTAATTATCCATCATATATATATACATTTTGATATGATCATTGATAAACAAGAGGTGGAAGAGATAGAGGTATTAATGAGGTATTAAACCACCACGCATATTCCCTACGAAGGGGGCCTTTGGCCTTTTAGTAGGTTATGGGTGTCATTTGTGAGGTTTTGTTCTCTAGGGATGGGTTTGAGGGCCTTAACCATGGTTGGGAGAGGAAATAGAAGGCCTTAATTAGGAACTTAAGTGAAACTTTTAGGGCTTTGCACCATGAATGATACCTTGAACCACCACACAAGCCCTCTAAAGGGAATCTTTTGTTGATACTGAGAGGGGGGTGAATCAGTATCAAGTACAATTTTAAAAAAAATTTCCAACTTATACTTCAACCATTCAATTATATCCAATGAGAAATGAACAATAGTATAAGAGTTACACCAATACACCACAATACACCATGCACAATATATATGAGAAATGATCAATAGTTTTTGTTCAAGGGAAGTAATGACTTCCAAAGGTAGCTATAGCTTCCAAAATATAAAGGGAGGGATAAACCTCCAAGAGGAAGATACAATCCTCCAATATAAAGAGAGATCTGAACTCTCTATCATTTCCCCTTCCTTCCACCCAAGAATATATGAGAGATAATAAAACTTTATTCAATTCTGGTCTGTTCAGAAGACCCAACTTGTACAGCATGCCCCGCACTCAATATTTAACATCTGATTCTGAAACTTGCACACAAGAAACTAAAGTCGGTACTCTTTCCAATGGAAGTGGTCCCACTGCATTTGGAGTATTTATNTTTTGACTAGTTTCAGGACTGGTCACAAACCCTATATTCCACAGAGTATATCTCCATAATTATAGAGAATCAAGAGCTGAAATTTTTACCAGAGGTACCTTGATATGTTTTCTCACTACCATAGAGATTTCACCATCTTAATCATTCTAGAAAAAAAGTTATGGCAAAAATGGTAAGATGGCCTGAAAATAACATACCTTAGAACACATCACCAAAAGACTTCATCCTCCCTTGAAATCCGGCCTTCTATTACTTCTTCTTCTCTCTGAAATTCGAATTGTATTAAATGAATGTATAATGATATTTATTTATACCATTTATGTCACTTCCTTTTAACATTAGGGCCGACCTGACACTTTCTTATTTT
>JASDQU010209000.1:12429-26412 GCA_032191745.1 Picea mariana | reverse complement strand
GGGTTATCAAGTTTTTCTACTTCAGAATCATCGCTAAGGATATGAACAGTAGGGGTAGATGATTCTGGTAAGTTATGGGGTGGACTTGGTATGGTAGGAAGGTTAATTGGATCAATTGGATCTGTAGGCGGATTAATAGGTATTTCCAGAGGGTCAGGAAGGTTTTGTGGTTGCTCTTCATGAAGATTTTTAGGATGTTCAGCAGCTTCCTAAGGGTTTATGGGTGGATTGTTTAGGGGAAGGTTTTGTTGTGAAAAACCATTTTGGATGAGTATTTGAATGAGACGGTGATGGGTAAAGGAAAGGGAGGGATTTTTAGCCTGCTTGCAATAATGCAACATGTTTCTAAGACATCCGAGCAGATAGTAAAGAATATTGACCAGTCTAGCATGTCGTAAATGAGATAACAAGACAAAATCATACTGGTAGACTACCTGGTATCGGCCTTCACAGGTGAGATAGTGCTTGAAAAACTCTGTAACTTTCGACCAAGGAGGCAGCAATGAGCTAAGTTGAACACCTTGGCCTTTAGGTTCAACTTGTTCTCCTGGTGAGAGAAAATCCTACTGGGCATTAAGGATAATGTGTTTGTGGCTAAACCAACGAATGTCTGTGATGAGAAGACCCAAAACCTGTGCTATATCATCCTCTGTCACTGGAATCCTAACCCCTTGAACAATATAATGGTCTTGTTGAAGATTCTGAGCAAATTGAAGAACCTGTTGTTGATCAAATCCCTGGAGCCTCTGAAAATAACCCCACTAGCCTGCCTGCTAAAAGATTTGGTAGACTTCTGGGTACAATTATAGCAAGGTTGTCGTGGCGGGTTCGTATCGTATAACAGAGCCTCCCATAGCTAACAACTTAGTAGAGTGCACAGTCAGAGAGTCAAGTAACTTCTTCCGAACAGAGTAAGTTTTATGGATGAAGGCATGCAAATGGTGGTGAAAAAAATGAAATGATGGGTAAAAAAGAATGACGGTAGTTGGTTCATGTAAAATGATGGCATAATATTTCGATATCCCCCCCCCCAACTATAGCTAAAATAGTGACTTAAATTGAATAATAATAATGAATCGGGATCTTCTTATTAGCCATAGTTCAATTGTATTTACATATAAAGTTTACATACCTCATCTTTACCCTTGATTCGTACTTCGAAAAATATAGTGCCTGTCCATAATAGATCTACAGTAACAATGGGAGAGACTTTGGATTTATTAGAGAAATTGTATCAAGGGTTTGTTTAATTATGAGAGAAGGTCATGAAAGGACAGAATGTAGTATGAACATAGGAGAAATGAGAGCGAAAGAGATGAAGCAGATGTTTTTATTGACAGGGAATGCTGAGAAAGTGGTGTTTCAGCAATGGAAAAATGAGGAAAAAGTTGTTGAACAGTGGTGTTTCAGCAATGGGGAAAAAAAATGAGGAAAATGTTATTGATCAGTGGCGTTTCAACAATGGGGAATAATGAAGAAAAAGTGTTTGAACAGTGGTGTTTCAGCAATGGAAAAAGGTGAAATATTGATGAACAGTGGTGTTTCAGCAATGGGAAAAATGAGAAAAATGTTGTTGAAGAGTGGTGTTTGAGAAATGGGAAAAATGAGGAAAGTGTTGTTGATCAGTGGTGTTTTAGCAATGGGGAAAATGAGGAAAAGGGAACGTAAAGGAACGAAAATGAAGAAGGATGAATGATGGGGATGTTGAATGGGGGTGAGGATAAATGGATTGAAGAAAGAGGGAGCAATGCTTCACAAAATGAAGTTTGGATCTACTTGTAGTAAGATTGTCCTTTATTGGTAGGCCTGGGAATCTGCAAAAGAATCAATTGTAACATGCCATTTCTTGACAGGGATTATTAGTAAGAGAAATTTAATCTAATACTAAGGAAATTAAATTTAGAAAAATTAATTACAATGAGGGGCAGGAGGATCCTCTAAAAAGATATAATGTGAAACTGCCACACATGTGGCCTTAAAATCTTCTTTGGAAATGGGGCACTGGTACAGATGGAACCGATGACCATTCACTAATAATGGTGTTTTAGAGTCGTCAATTGTGAGGATCCTTACTGTTCCATTGGGGAAAATGGTGTCCACTTTGTAAGGTCCTAGCCATCTTGTACATAGTTTCCCTTGAAATTCCTTAAACTGAGAATCATAAAGTAAAGCCCAATCACCTTTTTGGAATTGCTTATGCTTGATGGTTTTATCATGCCATTTTGGTCTTTGTTGTTGAATCATGGTTGTCTGATGAATGGCATCTAGTCTTTTTTCGTCCAATTCATTAAGCTGCCGCAACCTCATTGTTTGTGCATCAGTCAAATCAAGGTTAACAACTAAATCAATCCTTAAGGTTTTGATTTCAAATTCCATAGGAAAGACACCAATTTTTCCATAAACTAATTGATAGGGGGAGAATCCTGTAGTATTTCTCCAGGTAGTTTTGTAAGCCCATAATGCTTCAGGGAGCCTGTGAGACCAACCCTTTCTATTTTCCTTCACTATTTTTGTGAGAATGGCTTCTATTACTTTGTTTGTGGTTTCCACCTGTTCATTGGCTTGGGGGTGGTATGGTGTAGTCATTCTATGATGAATATGATATTTCTGAAGGGTGTCTTTAAAACGATGAGAAGTGAAAGGAGGTCCTCCATCTGTGACTAATTCTCTAGGCACCCCAAATCTGATAAAGATACCTTCAAATAAAAAATATAGAACCACTTCTTCTGTAGCTTTATGGAGTGCTTTAGCCTCCACCCATTTTGTCATATAATCTATGTAGACCACTATATAAACTTGTTGATTGGATTGAGGGTTAATGGGTCCTACAAAGTCTAAGGCCCATCTTTCAAATGGTTTGAGTACTACTTGGGGATTTAATGGCATTTCATCTCTATGATTAGGTTCACCCATTCTTTGAAAACTATCATAGGCCTGAACATATTTCTTTTCATTTTTAAAAAGTGAGGGCCAATAATAACCCATCCTGAGAATTTTATGTGTTGTTCTCTTATCAACAAAATTCCCTCCACAAGGGCCATCATGACAAAATTTTAGTAAATCATAAACCTCATCTTCTCTAATGCATCTTCGGATTTCTTGATCAAGTCCTATGTGGAAAAGACACCCACTTATCCAGCTATACTGATCACTTTGTTGAATGATTCTTCTTTTCTCTCAGTGGGATAGGTGTGGTGGTAACTTCCCCGCAACCAAGTAGTTAGCGATGTCTGCATACCATGGTGAGTGAGCAGATATTGCAAATAGATATTCATCAGGAAAGGAATCATCTACTGGAGTAGTATCATCAGGTGTTAACCAAGAAAGGAAATCAACAACTACATTTTCTTTTCCTGGTCTATCTACAATTGTAATATCAAATTCTTGTAATAATAGTAAGCATCTGGTAACTCGAGCGTTTGTGATAGGTTTGTTCATTAAATATTTGATAGCTCAGTGATCAGTATGGACAAAAGTAGAGTATCCAGTGATTTAATGTCAAAATTTATTAATATCATAGATAAATGCTAAGAATTCCTTTTCGGTAACTGTATAGTTAATTTCAGTAGGAGTCATATTCTTGCTAATGAAGTAAATAGCATAAGGGAGATGATTTTCTTCTTGTCCCAAGACAACTCCTATTGCAGTATCTAAAGCATCAAAGGATATATGAAATGGAAGTGTGCAATCAGGTCCTCTTAGAATAGGAGCTATAGTAACTAATGTTTGAGTGTATCAAATGCTTCCTAGCAAAGATTAGTCCACTTGAATTCAACATTTTTCATAAGTAACACAAACAGAGGAGAAGCTATTTTGGAAATTTTTTTGATAAATCTTATGTAGTATCCGACATGTCCTAGGAAACTTCTCACATCTGTTTGGGTTTTGGGAATAGGAAGGTATTTAATGACTTGTATCTTGGATGGATCCACTTGGATTCCTTGAGATGAAATAAAATGTCCAAGTACTACTCCTTCACTCATCATCATATGACACTTTTTTGTGCTTAAGGAGAGGTGGGCTTGTATACATCGTTTAAGTACTTTCTCAAGGTTTTGTAGTGCCTCCTCAAAAGAGACACCATAAGGGGTAAAATCATCAATAAAAATTTCCATAGATTCATTAATCATATTAGAAAAGATTCCTATAACTGCTCTTTGAAAGGTTTTTGGTGAATTACATAGTCCAAATGGGAGGACTGTATAAGAAAACGTTCCCCATGGGCTAGTAAAARTGGTCTTATMTTGGTCTTGCGGTGCAATTTTTATCTGAYTATACCCACTGAAACAATCTAAGAAGGAGAAGAATTTCTTCCCTGACAAAATATCTAACACTTGATCAATTAATGGTAATGGAAAGTGATCTTTTTGAGTGGCTTTATTTGAGGCTCTATAATCTACACATAYTCTCCATTTTCCATTTTTCTTAGGAACTATTACCAATGGGGAAACCCATTCGATGTCTGATATAGGATATATAAAMCTTGMATTAAGTAATTTTTGAAGTTCCTCCTTAAGAATTTCTCTTAAATTAGGGTTCATTCATCGTTGATATTGGCAGATCAGTCGAAAATCTTCCTTGATATAGATACGATGAGTACATAATTCGGGAGAGATTCCCTTCATATCTGTATAGTCCCATGTGAATGCTTCCTTATGTTCAAGAAGTAACTTCATTAATTGTTGTGTTTCATCAACTGTCAGGTTGGGGTTTATGTTCAGTGTTTTTCCAGGTTCAATTTCTACTGGTATACTTTTAGAAGAGATGGTGGTTGATGTTTGAGGTCGGTCTTCAGAGTTAAGGTTTTCCTGGGTATCTGACTCCAAAAGTGCGACTAGTTAGTTATGTGTTTCTGGAGTCACAGAGGATGGTTCACAAATAAAATTATTAATTAATTCATCCTCAATGGCATCTTTAAGGCTTAAGTCTTGTCTGATAGTCAGGATAGGTTGAGTAGTTTGATTATCAAAGTTCACCCATAAGGAATTGTCATTATTAATCAAGGGTGTAGCGTGAGGGTAGAGGGTAAGATGTTTAGTCTCATATCCATTGGAAATTGTCATTGAACCAGATATACAGCTGATAAAGGCATATGTTGTGGCTAGCCAAGGCCTGCCCAAAATTAGAGGGTGACCCCCCAACTTTGTTTTAGGTTATAATACCACAAAGTCAGCTGGATAATTCCAGGATTCAACTGAGATTATTAGGTCTTCAATGACTCCTTCTGGTTTAATTGTAGAATGGTCAGCTAATTCTATAATGGATGGGGTATCTCTAATTTCATTCTTCAGTTGTAACAGTTGTGAAGTTTCAAGAGTCATAATATTGATAGCATCACCTAAGTCTACCAGAACTCGAGGAATTATTTCTTTTCCAATTTGCACTATGATGGTAGGATGTCCGAGATCACCATATTTAACTAGAGGAGTTTTACCCGACATTAGTGTGGAAAAATCACCCATGACATGAACTTTGAGGGGATCTTTAGTTTTCCTACCGAGTTTCTTAACACAAATGTCTCGCATAGTTCTGGCATAAATTGGTACAACTCTTAGTGCTTGTAATAGTGAAATTTTGACATAAAGATTTTGTAATTCCCCTAAAAGATTGAAAACAGGTGGCTCAGGCATTTTAGTCAAAGCTAAACGCTCA
Source organism: Picea mariana (assembly GCA_032191745.1). Lineage (NCBI taxonomy): Eukaryota > Viridiplantae > Streptophyta > Pinopsida > Pinales > Pinaceae > Picea > Picea mariana. The sequence goes on along the minus strand of JASDQU010209000.1, from coordinate 20,760 downwards.
GGGAATGGTGGTTTTGTTGTTTCAGCAATAGTGTTGGGGGATGATTGTACCTCTTCAGGTACATCATGCTTTTTTATTTCTTCTTTATCAGAATCGGAAGAGGTAACATCGTCAATGATAGGTTCTACTATTTTCCCAGATCGAAAATGAATATCATTGCATTGTGCAGGAAAAAGAGAAAGTATAGGCTGGTTTTGAATATCAATGCACTACACAGCCTTATTATTGGGGTTAGGGTTAGGTTGTACAGGTATTTGGGGCCTCATCATTTGATTGTTCGGTGGAGTACCTNATTTGGGAATGGGGGTTGTTGACCTCTCCAATTTGGATTCCATTGGTTAAGGTAAGGTTGTTGTTGTGGAGTCCAAGGAGTCCACATTGTTGGGTCTAAAAAGGGAGGGTTTTTTTGTTGCATGGGTGGGTAATTCATTTGATTGAGGGGTGGGTATTGCATTTGATTAAAGGGAGGATAATTTGCTTGATTAAAAGAAGGATAGTTATTCCAACGATTAGAAGATGTAAATGGTATATTAGGATTCATACCTTGTCCCTGTGGCTGCCATTGTCTTCTCTGTGTCAATAGATAGACAGCTTCAACTTCTTCCTGGTAAAGAAGGTCATTGTTGAGTTTCATGATCCTTATCACAAATTGTGCAAATTGGCTTTTTGTCCAATGGGCATTCCCTTCGTGGGTTCTTATCTTTGCATTTGGAACAAAAAATGGACAGAGCTACTTCTGTTTCGGCTTGTTTTTTTTTAATCTGCAAGGTATCAATTTTTGAAGAAAAAGAACTTAACATTTCAGTTTTAAAACCCTCAAGTAAATTACCTATTTCAGCTCTTGTTGCTCCTCCACTGGCTGATTTTTGAACTCTTGAAAATGTGGTATCCCTGTTGTTTGATCTATTCCTTGCAGCTCCTCTTGAACATCTTTTACATAGGTTAACAATTTCATCATATGATTCTTTAGATATGTCCCCTTTACCAAGCATATTCAACATATCTAGACGATCATCCCTTACTCCTTTTAATAATATTGTTTTCAGAATATCTTTACTTACATCGGGGTGACTGGATCTTTGTAGATTATACTGTAGCCTTTCCACAAAGTCCTCCAAATTTTCATCCTCTCTTTGTATCATCTTGAATAGTTCCTCTCTTTTTTCTCTTGTTCGGAAATAGTCTTGATATTTGTGCAGAAATTTCTATTTCATCTGATCCCATGTTGTGATTACATGACCTCCAAGACTCATGAACCATCTTAATTCATTTCCCTTTAATGTTATTGGGAATAACTTTAATATTTTAGCATTGGAAATGTATCATAACTTCTGCATAATATGTCAAACTCGAAAAGGAATTCATCAGGATCTTCAGAAGATAAACCATGAAAGTTAGGTAAGGATGAAAGTGGGATATTCTTCATGGGAGCTACTCCTCTAGGGAGATCAGCAATAGGAAATCCTAAGGTAGAAAAAGAGTTTCCATCGTTTACCTCTTCTTCAAGACATGCCTATTCTTCATGGTGTAGTTCTTCATTATACTCATCCATGGCTTCTTTTGTTTGTTCCCATGCCGCACTTGCTCGATCCTCAATGTTTTCTGCTGGTTTCTCAACTGTCTTAGGGCTCCAAATCTCTTTCCCTATTTCAAAGTTCTCTTGAAAGGAAGGTTGAGGCTTTGGTTTTCGAGAGCTTGGTTGTTGAGGAACAACAGATTCAGATTTTGATATAATTTGGTCGATGAAGGTCTTTCTTCCTCCTATTCCTCTGCCCCTGCCACCTGTAGGGTCAGTTTCCTTGGGGGGTCTGTGTCCTCTCATGCAATCTATGCATCTGAAATAAAAATGTAAATGCTTTTGAAACCTATAATTTCCTTCCCCGGTAAAGGCGCCAAAATGTTGGTCACTATAATTGCTTATTAATTAAACAATCAAATGTTACATAAATTATCAACCCAGGGAAGTTTGTTTATTTCAAAGGAAATCACACACTGTATATGCTCAATCTCAAAAGTAATCTGGGATTGTAGTAAAAGTAAACTAATCACACCTTGCTTGAACAGACTGAAGTTCTACTTTGAATTATAATAAAAACAATCTATCTATTGCAGAGTTTTAAGATTCAAAAGGAAATAACTATCATAATAATCCTGGATTACATTAAGAAATAGAAACCTATGGAAAAGGAACTTTTCAGCACACTGCAAAGATGATTAACTATTCTGTAACATAGAACAGGACCCTATTCCCCAAATAAGGAATCTTCAGCACCTATCTCTGACTATCACACTTTCATAAACTCATCAAATAGAATCACCAATCAGAATGATTAACAATTACCGAAGACTAACTCTCCTGTAGCAGAGAACAGGACCCTATTCCCCAAAGCATAAATCTTCAACACCTGTCTCTGATTATCAGACTTTCATAAACTTGGAATTACCAATCAAAATGATTAACAATTACCTAGGAATGGATTGTATGAAAACAATGTAACAATCAATGGAAACAGAGTTTCAACAAAACAAAGTTTTAACAAGGTATGAATAAAAACAATACTAACACACTACAAGAAACTAATGGGTGAACCTTGTGAGGAAGGTGGGCCCTTTCCTTCTCACAACATTCCCCAGAAATAAAAGAAACTAAGAAGAAATGCTCAGAATGATTTTTTTATTCATCTGTTAGATGTGTCAAGTTACAATATCCAGCGTGAACACGCTCCTCCTCTCTGATTCCTTTCTAGATAAGACTCTAGTAATCCCCCCCTAATGTCGATTTCTCCCTATTTAAAGAGGAGAATCCTCTTAATACAATTGATCATAAAATTACATGTGTACATACAAATCCTATTCTTAGTCTGATCTAATCTTCTATGTTGGAATAGGATATTCTGATCTCCCGTAGAAAAATGTTGTTACAGTAGTTGGAATGGTGATGGCTTGAGGTGCAGCTATTGCATCCGGTGTAACAACTTCTTTATTTATCTTCTTGTTACTGTTGTTTGTATACTATTTCAGCATCGCAAATCAAAGACTGTTTCAGCAATGGGATTTGAATCCTGTTTGACTGTTTCAGCAACGTGGTCTCAAGCAACAACGATGGTTGGTGTTGGCTTAAGGTACGAATGTTTCGACCAGTGTAACATCTTATTCTTGTTACTGCTATGTGAAATGATGTTTTAGCATCGCAAATCACAGACTGTTTCAGCAACAAGATTTGCGTGTTGTTTGACTGTTTCAACGATGGGTCTTCAAGCAACAACAATGTATAATCTGCAGTTCAAACTGTTTCAACAACTATATATTTCTGATCAGTGGCTAAGTATGAGAGTAATGTAAAATTACATGTAAAACAAATTAAACATATAGCAAAGAGAAGAAACATAATATACCTTTGGAAAAATAGGTTAAGGTGATAATGTAGGCTTAAATGTGAGTGGGAAAAGGATGTAATGATAGCAAAAAGTATGAACAAAAAGGTACATTATAGAGTCCTAATAGCTACCACGCTTTAAATTTCATTTCTGAGATAGGTCTAGATATGGATAGATCTATCCATGCAAAGAATATAACATATACCCAACAAAAATTATTCTAAATTGGATTTTCTATGTTCCTTATGGAACAATTCCCTACACATACTCTTCCACAAGAAAGAAATTCCATAAGGCATATCATGTCCCAAAAATATCTACCAGCATTGAGAATATAATTATACAAATTCCAATCCACTTCCAATAAGTACATAACAAATAGTAGCTCCAAAAAATATGCTTCAGCTTCTCCTATTTTTGCCAAATGCTACAAATTCCATTTCACAAGCCTATTGAATGGGATCTATCCTAGAATGAAATATGCTTCAGTTTCTCCTATTTTTGGCAAATGCTACAAATTCCATTTCACAAGTCCGTTGAATGAGATCTATCTTATAATGCTAGGCTTTGATGGAGGATCAACTAGCCCATAAAATTGTATTCAATTATAACAATACCTCAATGATTGATCACATTTCCAGTGTTAGTGACTCTGTCCTAACAAGAAAGAAATGTCACAAGGCATATCATGTCCCAAAAATATCTACCAGCATTGAGAAATATAATTGTCCAAATTCCAATCCACTTCCAATAAGTACATAACAAATAGTAGCTCCAAAAAATATGCTTCAGTTTCTCCTATTTTCGGCAAATGCTACAAATTCCATTTCACAAACCTGTTGAATGGGATCTATCCTAGAATGCTAGGCTTTGATGGAGGATCAACTAGCCCATAAAACTATATTCAATTATAACAATACCTCAATGATTGATCACATTTCTAGTGTTAGTGACTCTGCCCTAACAAGAAAGAAATTCCACAAGGCATATCATGTCCCAAAAATATCTACCAGCATTGAGAAATATAATTGTCCAAATTCCAATCCACTTCCAATAAGTACATAACAAATAGTAGCTCCAAAAAATATGCTTCAGTTTCTCCTATTTTCAGCAAATGCTACAAATTGCATTTCATAATCCTGTTGAATGGGATCTATCCTAGAATGAAATATGCTTCAGTTTCTCCTATTTTCGGCAAATGGTACAAATTCCATTTCACAAGCCTGTTGAATGGGATCTATCCTAGAATGAAATATGCTTCAGTTTCTCCTATTTTCAGCAAATGCTACAAATTCCATTTCACAAACCTGTTGAATGGGATCTATCCTAGAATGCTAGGCTTTGATGGAGGGTCAACTAGCCCATAAAATTGTATTCAATTATAACAATACCTCAATAATTGATCACATTTCCAGTGTTAGTGACTCTGTCCTAACAAGAAAGAAATTCCACAAGGCATATCATGTCCCAAAAATATCTACCATCATTGAGAAATATAATTGTCCAAATTCCAATCCACTTCCAATAAGTACATAACAAATAGTACCTCCAAAAAATATGCTTCAATTTCTCCTATTTTTGGCAAATGCTACAAATTCCATTTCACAAGCCTGTTGAATGGGATCTATCCTAGAATGAAATATGCTTTAGTTTCTCCTATTTTCGGCAAATGCTACAAATTCCATTTCACAAGCTTGTTGAATGGGATCTATCATAGAATGCTAGGCTTTGAAGGAGGGTCAACTAGCCCATAAAACTCTATTCAATTATAACAATACCTCAATGATTGATCAGATTTCCAGTTTTAGTGTTGGGTTTTCCTCTCAATTTGTTTGGGGTTTATGAAACCTAAAATAATCTGTTGATGGGCATGAAGGAATAGATGAGGCGGGGAAGGCTGTGACTATCAAAGAGAAGAAAATGAATAAAATGATAGGAGATCACATGGGACTTCTTCCTTGTCAGTTTGGGGTTCATGAAACCCAAATTTCTCGATTGATGGGCATAGAGGCAAGGGAGGCTGTGAAAATCAGAGAGAATAAAAGCATAAGATATCAACGAATGAAGGAGGTTGGAATAATAGTAGAAGAGGCAGAGTGGGTTATGGATCTCGAAAAGGAGAGAGTGATTGAATTGATGCCTTGGGTTGATGTATGTTCTCTGTTTTGTGGCATAGAGGTGATGAATTGAATTTGAACATTTAAAGTGATGGATATGTGGCAATGAAATATTTATTGAATATGAATATGAAAAATCCTATGGGTATTCCCCTTCATTGTCATATTGTTGATGATTTCAAAGAGGTATCCAAAATGGCCAATAAGAAGTGCTTTGGTTTATTGGAGGAAAAGAATGCTCTCTTTCATTAGAGAAAATCAAGGACATTATGTATTGGAGACTCATCACACTTTTCATAAGCTTCATGGCCTCATTGTCATTTATCTTCATTCCACTTGGAATCAAAATCTATTCCTTGTTCTTCACAATGAATGGACCTGGCAGCTCCTGAAAATATCTCAATAGATGTTGGTAAAAGAGAATGGAATTTAAACTTGACAGGTGTCATTCTCTATTGCCCCTACATCATATCAACCTTTATTGTTTATTGGTTTAGAATTGGATTATTGTAGTTGCTTCTCAGTATTCATGCATAATGTTGATCCTAGTATTGATTGTGCTATCTGAATCCCATTTGAGGCTTACAACAGGATTACTTTTGTAAGGTAACTAGATCCATATTTATTAGACATGTCCTCATTATGTGAAAAGAGAGTCTGAAGTTTGAACAAGTTCCTAACACAACCTAAATAGCCCTTCATAGACAAAATTGCATTAATCAGAGCATTGCAAATTCACCATTGAGGCTTCAACTACTATAACCTCCCTTAAATAGGATTATTCTATGATACACTTCCATAAAATAAAATTGTTTTAATTCTAGAATACAAGAATTTATGACAAATAATCACATATACTATGCAGAGACTTGCAATCCATTCAAAAGATAAAATTTCACTATTGATGGGACGTTGTGGAAATAAATCCCTATATTGGTGGAATATCATCATAACATCCCAATTTTGGCTCCTACACATTTTTGAAATATAGATCCATTGAGAAACTCTAGCAACAGAGTTACATCAATCTGGTTAAAATTATGGGGATGCTAAATCTTCTAGGCCTATCATAGGGAGAGATTTTGACAACGTTGAGAAACAATGTGTCACATGTAAAATGGATTTCAAGACAAATCTAATGCTTTAAAATCTGCTATTATTTAATATCTTCTAAAAACTGGAAAGTTGAAACTAATCAATCAGTAACAACAATTCCTCACAAATTGACCCGCTACTAGAAATTGAAATTTGCTAAGTAACAAGTAAAGTGAAAAATCCCTCTCCCCCCAAAGACTGAGTATGGGTCCCTAAATTTCTCCACCTCCTCTATATAAATATAATATTAGATTTTCACTTTTGGCATCATTATATAGAAAGCATGTGAGTTCTCGGTCCATTGTTTCAGAAGCTTAGGCCCCTTTTAACAAGCATATATGGAATCCCATTCTAGAGAACAGTTTCAGGTTATCCCTCATCGCTTCCAATATCTTGGAAGAGAATCCTGATCATTTTCAATATGGGAATAGGGCCTTTACATAAAAAAACAAATTAACCACCAGTCAAATCTCTAGGGTTCATTTGTGAGACTTTGAAAACATTGAAATTAGAAGAAAAATACTAAATCTATTTCTCAGTTTCCAAAGACTTAAAAAATGTATGTTTTTGAACTGATTTTATTTACAAAATYCCTTGTTTTGTTTCAGGAAACTTTAAAACAAATGTAATTATATACTAATACAATTAACCAAATAAACACCRCATTCATCCCAATTAGAATACCACAATACCTTAAATTCTACAATGTACCAAAAGAACCATATCTAATGCAGAATGAGGAGAAATTTCCAACTTTTAAACAATTTTAGATGAGAGTAAATACATATTATAGTGGAATGATAAAAATGAACAAATTTARTATCTCAAGGGAAATTAGACAAATCATAGAAACTTAATGACAAAGAATCCYAGTTTAATTTGTGGAGGCTCTAGTATTCAAAGAAAATGATACCATTTCATGAGATAAGTTATATGGGAGCTTCACTAACTTATATGTTCAACAAATAGATTCCAAGTAAATCAGTAAACACCTCTCTGAATAGGTGGGTCATGGATACACCACTTGCTTGATGGAAACGTAGATATGTGAGTTTGCCAGTTTGGTCGAGCCTCAACGCCAAGCAGAGTCCTTCTCACTTGGAAGGCTAACAAACTATGGTGCATGGGCCGAACCTGGGAGTATCCCAGCTCCCCTTTTTCCATTATGTCAAGGCCCAAACAAGAAATAAGCAGTAGCACGAAGATATGAAGGGTAAAATTGTAAACCTTTATTCTGTCAAGGCCTAAAGGGGAAATTCAAATAAGCATGAACATGTAAACCTGGGAATTCATATATGGGCAGATCCCATACAATTTATACTAGGTGGGAGGGCCAAAATGATCTCAGACATCTCCTTGTTCTTTGAAAATCAGGCAAAGGGAATATTGTAGCTACCCAGTGCCCATACCAAAAAACAGGGGCAAATTAAAACATAAACCAAGATTTTACCAAATGACAGGGAGAAATGCTATCAGAAATTTCCATACTTCTATAGATTTGGCTAATGGAAGCTTGTCCCTCCAAATTTCAAGGGCGAAATATAATTTTTTTTCCTCTACCCCTCCTAAAAACATGGGCTAACCCTATACACAATTTTTCCCCTAAAATAAATTACAGGCTAATGATATAAGTTTAAAAAAATCACTCTAATACAAAAAATTCGCCCAATAAAAAATTGGAGACCCCTTAATTTCACCCATGAGCGAAATTTTGCCCCTAAAATCATCTATGGTCCTAGCAA
>JASDQU010208997.1:0-20844 GCA_032191745.1 Picea mariana | reverse complement strand
TGTTGATTGTTATAAAGCATATAGGGAATTTTTCAGCTTGCATACCAGCTCCTTATTTCCCTTCACATCATAACCTTCTAGTTTCTTCATATAGATTTATTCGTCCAGATCCCCATGTAGGAATGTTGTCTTCACATCCATCTTTTCTAATTCAAAATAAAATGTAGCAACAATAGATAACAAAAAAATTATAAAGATTAACTTGGCAATAGGAGAAAAAATCTCACCAAAATCAATTCCCTCAACCTGGGAATAACCCTTTGCTACTAACCCAACTTTGTATTTCTCCACTTTTTTGTCTGCATTCAAATTCTTTTTATATACCCATTTGTTTCCAATGGGATTTATTCCAATTGGAAACTCCACTAGATCCCAAGCCTCATTCTTATCCAAGGATTCCATTTCTTCATCCATGGCCTTTTTCTAGAGATATCCATCCTTTGAATCCACTAACTCCCTGGAAGTTCTAGGATAATCATCAGTAATAGACAAAGAAAAATTTGAACAAAAATCATATGGAGTATACCTTTCTGGTAGCCTTCTTTCTCGAACCAATCTCCTCAATACCGGAGTATGAGGATCTTCTTCTGAGTCCTATTCTTTTGTATATTCTAATTCATCATCCTTTAAATCAAACTCTATTTTCTTTGGTTCTTCCTTACTTGGTAGGACTTCCTGTTTAAAAAAATCCTTCATTTCTCTAAATATCACATCTTGTCTATACAATACCTTCTTAGTTTATGGGTTCCAAAGATTATAACCTTTGATACCATTTTATATCCAATAAAGATACACTTTTTATCCTTATTATCTAGCTTACTGTTGTTTTCCTTTGGAACATGAACATATGCACCACAGCCAAATACCTTGAGATATGTGAGAGAATTTTCCTTACCAGTCCATACCTCTTGTGGAGTGTTGTCATCCAACATTGATGAGGGTGATATGTTGACCAGGTGACATGTAGTACCCACTTCCTCTGCCCATAATTCTTTCCCTAACATAGCACCACTGAGCATTCACCTTGCTTTTCCCATCAACATCATGTTCATCCTTTCTGCAACTCCATTCTGCTGACATGTATATGGAGTAGTATTTTTCCTTTCTATACCACACTTCTTACAAAATTCTTCAAATTCATTCCTGCAAAACTCTCTGCCATTATCTGTCCTCAACACCTTAATTATTTTCTCTGTTTGATTCTCAACAAGAGCCTTAAACTCTTTAAACCTGTCAAATACTTCAAATTTCTCCCTGACAAAATATATCCAAGTATTCCTCGAAAATTCATATATAAATGAGACATAGTACACATATTTTCCCAATGATGGGATTGAAACATATCTAAAAACATCACTATGAAATAGCTGTAAAATTCATTATTCACTCGTTGCACCAAAAGGGAATCTTATCTGATTCTTCTTCCCATATACACAATTCTCACGGAAATTAAAAACCAAAGAGAAATTAAACATACATTCAACCATACCTTTACCATTTAGTAGTCAAAGAACCTTCCCTTCGATATGCCCCGGTCTTTGATGCCACAGGATAAACTTTTCTCCAAATATTGTAGGAGTTATTTCTTCTTCAACTCCAATATCAGGAACAAAGAAACTATTACACCCATCACTAATAGTGCTTCCTTGCAACTTATATAGAGTTCCAAACTAAACTCATTTCAACAACACCATTGCTCCTCGAATCATCCTGCAGGTTTCCTTTTCAAATATTGTTTTTACCCCTGGATCGTCCTTTTTTATTACATAAATCAAATTTATTTCCAAACCTTGGATGAGCAGAACACCAGGCAACGTTCTGATCCTTCCATATATGAGCCTCAACTTGAATTTTCCTCGTCCTATGATTTTGTTTGTCGAATCATCACCTAAGAAAAAATTACCTCCATCATACCTTTCATATTCATAGAACCACTCCCTATGGGGAGTCATATGAAAGGATGCACCAAAGTCAACCAACCATGCCTCATGATCTGCATGTGTGCTAAAAGAATCCAAGTACACATCCCTTCCTTCTTCCTTGGAGGGATTTTCTTTTGTAGAAGGAGATTCTTCAGATCCCTTTTTTTTCTCAACTTTGGATCTACATTGTTTCTTGCAGTGCCCTTTTTTTCCACATCTCCAACATACCTTTACAAAAATTTTGGGAGATTTATTTTTAGCCTTAGACTTATATCTCCCACTTGAGAACTTAGATCTATTTCTTTCTTGGGAGCGTCCTCTTGCAAATAATGTGCCTTTTCTCTGTCCTTCCATATTCTTCTGTCTCATCTCCTCTGACAACAAACATGAGACCATTTCATCAAGCTTAAAGGAAGTTATATTACTATCTATGGACATAACCAAACTATCCCACAAGTCTAGTACAAAACACAGTAAACTGATACATTTATATTCACCTAAAATTTTAATCTCAATAGGAACCAACTTACTTACCACAATATTGAAGGCGTTCAAATCCTCTGCCACCGAGTCTCCATCTCTCATCCTTAGCTTATACAACTTATTTCTCAGGAATATTTTAATCACTAGGGACTTAGACGTCCCCGACTTCCCCAGCTTATCCCATAAATCCTTGGTTGTAGATTCCTATGACACATTCAGTAATACTAAATCTGAGAGACACAATCGGATTGTGCTCTTCGCCTTATGATCCAACTTTTTCCAGTCATGTGTTTAAGTTCCCATAGGTGAAGAAATTGGATCTACCATGATCCACTTATCTCTTTCCACCAACAAATCTTCCATATTGAGCTTCCATAGCTCAAAAATTTTCCCATTAAACTTCTCGATCTCCATTTTCTGATTTTCTCGCCATTTCTTTTCACATGGAAAATCAATACCATAGATCTCCCACTGTAATAAGGCTTATCATAGTCTCAAGTGAAAATATTGAACACAAAGGTGTCCCCCTGTTATAACCCTAATTTTCACTAGACATACTTACCTGGCATCATGCCATATTAGACTCCTTGGCCAAAACACTACCAAACAACTCTTTTTAAAAACCCCCTTTATAAAGGCCTACGCACCCTGCTCCATTACTACATGCGTGTACATGCTAGCTGCCCCAATACAACCCGCGTGTACCTACAAAAGCACAGAAAAAGGAAAGTTGTTGATGGAACACACAACTTTGGGAAAGTTAACTAAACCTTTTGTCCATGCATGGTCCATCATTCGACCAAATACCTAGCTCCTTCTAACCTATAAAAGAAGGGGTAAGGGTCCCATTTGAAAGGAGGAAAATCATAGTAAAGAAAATATACCCAATTGAGAATTCCCCTTATCCCAACCTTTATGCATCCTTGTGCAAAGAGAAGTATAGAGAAAAGTAGTTGGAGGATAGTTGAAGAGGATCCTAGGACCAGTTTCGAGGAGTAATGTCGATCATACATTGTAAGTTTACTCTTGTGAAAATTAATACAAAAATGAATACTTTTACCGTCCCACCATATGGGGTTTTCATTGTTTATTGTGTACATGTTGATTAAATCTCTAACCCATTAATCCATAGATCAAATGCATGTGGATTTCTTTGTTTATATTTTGTGAATGCAGATCAGCCTTGGGAGGAGAGTTGTAGTCAAAGAGTGACCAAGCCTGAAGAGGTATCGATACCAAATGCCGGAAATAAGGTATGTTCACTTGATCTTCTTAATTGTGTATTTGCTTAAGAATAATGGGGATTAGGTATGGGATGATGGTAAAAAGTAGGAATCTTTAGGTATTTTCTGCATGCATGATAAAACCCCAAGTGTTAATCTATAGGGGGATTTCCCACCCACAACAGAATTGGCGACCATATTGGGGATCTCTAGGGTTTTCTGGGAGTCTTTTTGGGTATTTTTAAAAATTTGGTTTCATTCCTTACTTTTAAAGTTTCTGCAAAAGTCTGAGCTAACATAGATTATGGTCTTCCATACAAGTTATCTCTATTTCTTTGCTTGGATGAATTTTTTTTTACAAGACCCACAGAGGTACACACAACCTATATAAGGCCTTCACGCATGTACCCGCACCCTACCTTCACATAGCCTGCATGTACATGCTAGCTGATGAAGTGTCAGTCGCGTGTATGATTTTAGAAGATTTATTTTAGAGAGGCAGTCATCCTCTCCCCTGTCAGAAGTGATACTTCTCAGGGGTTTTCTGAAACTCATTCTGGGCTTTGTGTTTGCAGTTTTATAGCTTAGGTTCCACCTCAGATTGGTTTTGTTCTATGAAATTTTCCTTGAATTGTTTTCTTTTTTCTGACAAAGTAAGTTTCTGAGTCTTCAAGAGATTCTAGTTCTCAAATACCAATAGTCTCTGCCAGTGCTTGATTACTTGTCTTTTCATTTTTGAGGAGTTTCAGAAGTAGCCTGCATAAGGTCTGCACATGTGTACATGTGCCCTAACTTTACACAGCTCACGTGTACCTACTGGCTATTGAACTGCCAGTAGCATGCCTGTGGAGAAATTTTTTTGTTTAAGGAGAGGTAGTCATCCTTTTATTTGACAAGAGTTTATACCTCTCAGGTTTTTTGGTCTCTGTCATAGTAGTCAGTAACTTAGGTTTGATCACAACAATAGATTTCTTGTTCATTAAGAAGTTTTCCTCAAAATTTTCCTTTGTATTATTTTTTAATCTGCTTGTGAGAGTCCATTTTAATCTGCTTGTGTATTATTTTTAAAGTGAATCTTTGCTATCTGCACTTAGGCCAGAATTTTTATTGGTCTTTACTTGTCGATATTTTTCCTTTTTGCTTTGTGAGCATTCAAATAAAAAATATATATATTTTATTTCTTTGTTTGGTTAAGTAGTTATTAGTTTTCATTAATAACCAAGAAAATTTTTGCTTTCATAAGTTCTTGGTTGTTTACTTAGGAAAATAAGTAGCTCGTAGTTGAGTGAAATCTTGTTTTGAGTTTGTTGTTCAAAGATCTTGGAAAACAAAATTAGTTTGAAAAGATGATTAAGAATTGTGTCAAGAAGAAGTTATTTTGTTTCCAACTTTCTGTTTATTTTTCTTTCATCTATAAAACATAATTAGTTGCAATTTCATAAACTTTGACTTAAGACAAGCCATAAAAAATCAATGATTAATTAAAATCAACTAAACTTTATGTTTGTAGGGTCCATCATTTAGTCTAGGCTAGAGCCTTGATTTAGGTTGGAGAGGAAACTCTGCAAGGCTGCAAAACATACATAAGTGTTTGTGCTAGGGAGTGTTAAAAGTCCAGTATCATGAAAGTTATCCAGGACCCCCCTCTAACATAGGGGCTAAACACGAGTTCATGTGCGGAAAGCTAGCAGAGATAACCCCTCCAAAGTCGGACCAATCGTAGTGTAGAACACATGTAGAGGGCTTGTCTTGGGATTCCATCGATTGCATTTTCCATAGAGCTTCGTGGGTCTCGAATCCATTCAAGGTCCTCAGTTGTCTTCCAAACCACTTTCTCTTGATACCCTTGACAGGTTTTGGGCTCGATACCTTGCTCATTGTGGTCTACCCAACTGTCGACTGTACCCGCCTGGTGACTGTTTGCGCATTGGAAACCTAGTTACCTATCTTTTTTAGAGACATACATAGGTGACTTTAGGGGTATACCATGGTACCCGGGATATACATCGGGCCATGCTTTTCAAAGTATACCCAGAGGGTGCTTCTGTGTTCGAGTTTCACTTGCACTGGTAAGTTTCTCTAGTGTTGGTTGTTGTAACTGTTCTTCCAACTAGTTTAGTGTTTGCTTGTTTTATCTTGTAGTGTCTTTTTTCTAGTGTATATTGTTTTTGAATGAATAGAAACCCCTAGTGTGTCTTTGATATTCTCACACAGTGGAGGATCACGAGATTTGTTGATCACGAAGGATTCTTGGCCTACCGCCGGTTACACTAGAGCCACCCCCACCACCGTTAAGGAGAAAGCTCAACCAACAAGGGTATTTTGAAGCGACTGGGTCATAGGAAACTGTGCTTGACCAACATCTGGAGGAACCAACTATTTCAAACCTTGGAGAAGAATCTCTCGGTGCACCAAAAAATCCAACCATTGATCTTTCAGCACCCATCATCGTACATATTTATCCTTACAGGCACCAGACAGTTACACATGCATCAATGGAAAAAAAATTCTTCCACTTCTTCTGGGAATTATTTTATTCCCACTACGACTGTCACCAGAGGGGGTGTTCCACCTTCTAACCCACCATTTTCGGTCTGAGCCACCATGGTCTCGATTGCCTCTACCTCAAGCAGTGGTCCGATCCCTTCTTTGGTAGCGACCACTACTCCTTTCACACAGAGTGTGACATGCCCTCCTTCTCATACGAGATGCCTAGCTCAAGTACCAACCCTATACTATCCTACTCCACTTTATAGACTTTAGGTTTAGGGGCAGGGAGCTCTAACGCTCCTCTGCAAGGACCCATTAGGGGCACTTCAGATCCCTTTAATGCTTTCCTTTACGGGGGAGGTCATATACCTCCTTTGTCCCCTTCGCTCGGTGGTACCCACCAACAATCCGTTGGGACAAACACACACCATAGTTCACTTGGAGTAGGGAGTCAAGGAAAACCTTCTCATAATATGCCAGTAGGGTTGACACCATTTTCTTTGTTCAGTGTGTTTGGTAAAAATTATTTCTCATCAATTGCTTTCCTGACTGGGGGAAACCCCGATTATGGCCAACCTAATCCTATGTAGGGTACTATTCCTGCATAGGGGGCAAACCTAGGAACTTCTTCTACATCAAGACCTTGGAATTCTTGGAAAGGATCAGTTCCCTCATCAGGAATGTCATTATGGAAAAATTCTTTTCACAACCAATGGAACCTCAGGGCAAAGTGAAATACCTATGCCCATGGGATCGGCATGGGGCAACCCTTCCCAAGTTCCTCCGAATGTAATGCACACCCAACCATCTATGTCCTATTTCATGAATCGGCCGATGATGTCTCCTCAAATGCAAAATTTGTATGATGGTCATGGCCATGGTTTTTACTAGAAACTTGGCCAACAACCCAACTTTTCCTGGAAATATGGTGCCAGTCAAACTCCATGCCCCTTTTTCCATGGTTATCATCAACAAAAACCAAAACTACCTTTATTGGAAACCTTACATTTTCCAGACTTGACAAGGTTTTTGAATAACCCCATCTATCATAATCCACATTGGCCCCCTATGCCAATGAAATTTCCTTCAGACATATCGAAGTTAGAGGCCAAGACTAACAAAGATCCAAGAGATCATGTGACCACCTTCCATCTTTGGTTCTCATCTAATTCATTGAAAGATGACTCTGTACAATTGCGATTGTTTCACACACTCTCATTGGGAGTGTTGTAAAATGGTACATCGATCTTGACCACTCGAGATATTATTCCTTAAGAGAATTGGCAATGGCATTCCTAAACCATTTCCAATTACCTATGAGATACGACGCTGACATAGAATTGTTGGCCAATTTCGAACAGACAAAATCAAACCATATCTCTGATCACATCCAAGAATGGAGATTCCAGAAGAGTTTGATTAAGGTACTAGTCCCACCAACATTCCTACTTGAGTGGTTCCTTAAGTATTTGGTCCTACAACTATCCAAAGACGTCACAACATCGAGAGTGTTTTCCAAAGAAGATGCCATCATGAGAGCTCAACAACTTGAGCTAATTTATTCTCAGTCTGGTTTACTATATGAGATTTTGTCGGATGCACCATGATCCATACTTGATAAAACCAAACAGAGAGTTGAACCACATGCAGATGGTATTGTAGGTTCAACACAAACAAAGCCTATTGAACAAATGAAAAAACAATTGCAGTAATTGTCTATACAACACACAACGGCCAACCAAACTACTTTTTCGGCTTCTCCCCCTACCCAAACATCAGATGTACACAGTGTGCAATTGAAAAATCTGAAGTCCACCTAGCAGCCTGATGGAAGGAAAAACCAATGTAAGAAGGGTAAGGAGGATAAGAAACCCACTAATAATGATGGCAGGGGAAACACCGAGAAATGGAAGGTGAAGTATCTATGTAACCTATGTGCATAAGACCACCTGACCCACCAGTTCTCTCAGCTTGCAGAGGCCCAAAGTTTGTGTCACAACATTATCCTGTTATGTTAAAAAATCCATTTCAACATGGGAAAAACCTAACCCAAGCCTCTACAAGCGCGGAAGGGGGCAGTCTAGGACCCTCTTCATCTTCGAACAATACTGCATCCATGAATGTGTATATGATGATAGGTGATTCTTTTATATCGACTAGAGCACATGACTACAATAATCCAAGCACCTCTGAGAAAGGTAAAGAAGTTGAAATCCCATCTCTTCATCTACAGATTGAGAAGACTTTTGGTGAAACAATGACATGCATCCCAAAAGGTGTGTTCAAGAAAGATTCTCACAACCCAAACAAAAGGACCGCCCAGAACTATTCTGTGGTGGAGGATTTGTCTCAAACCCCTTGTGTGATGTCCACTTTGGAGGTCCTCCAAATCTTCCCTTCCTAGAGGAAATATTTGTTAGCCTCTCTAGGATCTGTCAAGACTTGTAATCTGGGTACAATCATGCTGGATACAATCGACTTAAAACCTCGTCTCCCTTACCATGTAGCATTTCAAATAGTAGTGGCTTACCCTTTGAAAAATTTTAGTTGGAACATTTTCTGCACGGTGGTTGTTGAGGGCGCCTCGACATGTGTCATGTCGTTGGCATGTTGGAAGGCCATTGGCCAGCTTGTTTTGTCTCCATCACCTACTCTTCTTACCGCTTTCAACGGTCATTCATTCTGACCACATGGAATCATCCCCTCTTTCCCCATGCAGTTAGGAGGGAAGACCATGTGCATCGAGGTAGAAGTAGTCAATGCATCCCTCGACTACAATCTCTTGTTAGGTAGGAGTTGGACCTATGCCATGCAGGGAGTGGTTGCTACAGTTTTTCGGGTCTTGTTTTTCCACACGGGGGCCAGATCATGACCATTGGTAAATTTTCCTTCTCCCAACATGACCCTTGATTGGGGGCATCCGCGGTCCCAATGATTGATAATCCTCAACTGGGCATTGTCAATGTAGGGGTTAGTTTGTGCCCACCTTTGATGGGTACTTTATATTACCCTCCTCCTCAAGGCAATGCCAATTTCATATCAAACCACCATAAGATTGAGATTTTCCAAATTTCATCATTTTGCATGACTTACTTCAATGATCTGTGTATTATTCCTTCCCCATCAGCCACAATGGAAGGGACAAGGCACCATGGTATGTCCATTCCCTTGTCCATAGTAGAAGTAGCATACTCTTTAGTCCAACAAGATTCAGCTGACACCGATCCAACTCCTGCACAAGAGTTAGATCCGATTTCAGAGCCTATTTGGGCTCAAGGTTCCCTCGCTGATACTGATTCATTAGACTTAGTCTTTCCCTTAGACGAAGCAATCATTGAAGAAATGACTAGTCTGGAAAAACCATGGGACTATCTCCATCACAGATCATAGTTCCTCCCAGAGTTAAGCAGAATCGAAGCAGGGGAATTCACTTTGACTATGACTAGAGATAGGTCTTCTACTATCAATCCCTTGGATACAGATGAGGTTTACGTCGAGGGTAATATGGAAAATATTGTTGAAACTATACTGATTAATATATCCAGAACCCTTGGCATCGTGGAGAATGTTTTCATTAGAGTTGATTGTTCCCCTGAAGAAATTCAAATCTACACAGACTTATTTAAATATTTCTGCGACGTCTTTGCCTATTCTTACGAGGAAATGTTAGGCATTGATCCAAAAATAGTTGAACATGAAATCAAAACTTATCCTGATGCCAAGCCAGTTCAATAGAAGATTTGTCCAATTAATCCCAGGAAAAAGTAGAGAAAATTCTCAAAGCAAGTTTTATCTATCCTGTCCATTTGACCCAATGGGTATCAAATCCTGTGTCGGTCAACAAGAAACATGGCATGATTCACGTATGTATGGATTTTCATGATTTGAACAAAGCCTGTCCAAAAGATAATTTTCCCACACCATTCATTGACCAGATAGTCGATGAATACGCTGGTTGCGAGGATTTTTCTTTCATGGATGGTTTTTATGGATATAATCAGATACAGATCAAACCCGAAGACCAACAAAAAAAACCTTTCATATGTCCATGGGGTACATTTTCCTATCGTAAGATGCCTTTTGGTATCAAAAACGCTGGAGCTACCTTCCAGTGGGCCATGTCTTTTGCTTTCCATGATCTCAAGCATATAGTCGAAGCCTATTTAGATGATTTAGCATCATGATATTGCAAGAGAACGGATCATCCCACACACCTCCGACTTATCTTTGAGCATTGTCGCTACTTCTGGATTCACTTGAATCCAAACAAATGCAGCTTTTGCGTAACGTCAAGATGGCTTCTCAGTTTCATAGTCTCAACAACAAGGATCATGGTCAATCCTCTCAAGGTGGAGGCAATACTTCAGTTGCCTCCCTTGCATACAATCCTTTAGCTTCAAAGTTTACAGGGAAAAGCAAACTTTTTGATGCGTTTCATAGCCAAATACCCTGAGATAACAAAGGGCTTTATGTGTTTGCTAAATAAAGACGTCCCTTTTCATTGGGATGAAGCTTCTCAACACTCTTTCAACGCATTGAAACATGCCCTCACGACTACCCCTCTGCTCCGACCACCTAATTATAACAAATCTTTCTTATTGTACTTGGTTGCGGCAGAGTCAAATATCGATATGGTCTTAGTTCAGGAGGATGACTTCCTATCATAATATTTGATTTATTACCTAAGTCGAGGCCTGGTTGGACCGGTACTCAATTATTCCCATATTGAAAAACTAGCGTTGGCAGCCATTCATGTTGTTCAATGGTTTTGTCATTATATTTTGTTTCGCAAGACCATCGTCATTGTCATTGTGAATCCATTTCAATACGTATTGACATGACGCATCATTGGGAGGAAGATTAGTATATGGATAGTTTTCCTCCAGGAATTTGACTTAGATTTTGTTTCGGTGAAATCCAAAAAGTCACTGGTCTTTGCAAAACTCATCTCGGAACTTCCTGTTGAATCCGATGAGGTTATGCTCGAAGAGTTGCCTATTAGAGGAGACATTTTTTTATCACATCTTCGGATCCCTGATATGGAGATATACTTGTCTATCTCTAGACTTTAAAGTGCCCTACCTCTACTTCTCACGATGAGCATCACCATATACACCATGAGGCTAAGAACTATCTCATACTCGATGACACTTTGTATCACCGAGGTGTAGATTGCATATTTTGCTGATGTCTCACTCATGAAGAAGTAGTTATTGCACTTAACGAATGCCATACTGGAGCATGTGGTGGTCATTTTTCTAGGTTGGCAAAAACCCACAATATTTTATGAGCCAATTACTTTTGGCCAATGTTAATCAAAGATTGTATCGAATCGGTCAAGAAGTGCCACCCGTGTCAAATATTCTCTCGAAATATGAGGGAACATTCCGCTCCCATGTTTCCTATCATCACAGTTGGTCCCTTCACCAAATGGGGGATTGATTACACTACATGCAACCCTCTTGTAGAAAGGGGGCACCGTTATATCATTGTATCCGTAGACTACTTCACGAAGTGGGTTGAAGCTATGCCAACATTTAAATATGATGGAGAGACTGCAAATTTCTTTTTGTTCAACTAGATAATTGCAAGGTTCGACGTCCAGAGAGAGATTTTCATTGACCATGGTAGTCACTTTCAGAACCAAATGATGACCGAATTAACATCAAAGCTTGGGTTATGGAAAGAACATTCATCACCCTACTACCCCCAAGTGAATGGTCAGGTGGAAGCTATAAATAAATCTCTTAAGATCATCCTACAACGAACGATCAATTCGGCCAAGTGAAATTGGCATTTGATGTTATACTCAAGATTATGGGCTTACCAAACGTCTATTAAGACTGCAACCAGTTTCTCACGTTTTCAACTTGTTTATGGGCTGGAAGCAGTCTTGCCTATAGAATGTTAGATCCCATCCCTAAAGTTGGCAATACAATTACTTCCATACACTCTCCACTTCAAGAGTGGTTATTATACCTTGAGTAGCATCGTGATGTGGCCCTGGCCAACGAGGCTCACAAAAAAAAAGTCAAGTGTCAGTATAATTGGTCTGTTTGTCCTCTTATTTTCTCTTAAGGTGACCTTGTCCTGGTCTATGACCAGAATAAGGACTCCCTTGGGGCTGGCAAATTCAAACCCATGTGGTTCGGACCTTTTATCATAAAAGGGGTGCTTATCATATGGTAGACTTTGAGGGAAATTCTTTGGTGGAGCCTAGAAATGGGCTCTACCTCAAGAAGTATTACTCATAGGTAGGTCACCTTGGGTAAATTTTTGTAACATATGTGTTGTCTTTGTACTATTACTTTCTGGTTTCTTTTGGTTTTATGGACGTGTCGTTTTTTATGTTATCTTTTGTCACTGTGGCAGATGTCAAGTGAATCATAGGTGTTCATTGGGTACACAAACAACACTAGCCAACACACTCAGAGGCTTGCCTCCACAGCTTGGTTAATTTTTACACCTCAGAGACAATTATTATCTTCAGAAGGTATATGTTTAGGCGACACCACAAACAATGTCACCGAATACAATGCAGTTATTGAGTTGCTTCATGATGCTCTTTCATTTGGTATCTCTCACCTCTAGGTCTATTTAGATGCTCACCCGGTTGTGTCTCAGTTAAATAGATTATTCCTTGTTCATGATCCTACTTTAAACCGACGATTCCTTAGGGTACATCTCTTAGAATGAAACTTTGATTATATTACATATTTTCATGTTCCTAGGAGATTAAATCAAGTCATAGATACTCTAGCTAATCAAATCTTAGATTGACATCTCACACACATATAATAAATACATACACATACACATGTAAATACATTTTTAAAGGAAAATATAATCCATAAGACATAAAAATACATAAAAATCCATATATAATATCAAAATGATCAGAGTACATAGGTGGGCGCAAGCGCCTCAAAAATATGACTAGTAATGAGTCATGGGGCTTATGCCCTCAAAAAATATACAATTAGTGCCCTCAACACATGAAAAGTCTAGCCTAACTAAGGACGGAGCTTGTGGGCCTTATTGTAATAATCAATGGTATTTTTCAAATGCCAAAAAAGTCGGACCCATGTCCGTGGCGCCCCCACTATGTGAGGTTGTATAGATGGTGGCAGATCCTCAATCTCTAGCATGGGGATTGTGCGAGTGAGCGAGGTAAAATTTTTCTCTACTCGTCTCAGAACCCTCTCAACCTCACCCACTGGAAGCTCTCCTCCTGCTGCTGGTCCCCCTGTGGCGGTGGGTGCGGCCCCTAGCTGAGGACGTTTCCTGTTCCTCACATAACCCATTGGTCACACTGGCCCCACATATGCACATAATAGACACGTATCTGTCAAATTCTCTGGTATATAAAAAAAATGATATATATATAAAACAACATAAAAATTAAATATGTTTAACAAGAAAAAAAAAAACGATGAAAACTTACCCATCTCTCCTCGCTCCTCACCGGGAGGTACTGGTATCTCAGGGTCTCTCAAGAAGTCAATCCCAGCATAAGGGTAATCCTCTATGAATGGGATCTGTCGCAACAACCAAGAAAAAGAGTTGTCATCAAAGGACTCATTGGTCCTTCCTCCCCCCTGTCGTGGTAGCAACATTGCCCATCTGCATATCACAGGAAGAGAGGCCTGATGCCCTCATACCACCTCTCAGGGGATGAAACTAGGCACTCTTTCAAAGCATAAAGAGCAAAGAATCGTTCCAAAACTGAAGTTCCTCTGAGTCCACAACTGACAATCTATTAGCTACCTTTTCATACAATCCAGTAATGTGGTGCTCCAATAAAAACTCTATGCATTTAAGCAATGAATTGCACAGTTCATCTGTGCACGGGATGCCTGATGCAAAGCTGTAGACCTAGTAATCCGCTCGATGAGCAACATGATCATCTGCAGTGATAAGTCTAATATATTTCTTATCGGCACTTGCGAGCTCGTTTGGTCTATACCTTCCTCACAATGGAGTCCAATCAACTCCAATATATTGTGAGGCCCAGAGGGAAACGTATAGAATTTGACTAGTTCCCCTCTCCTGGAGAGGCCAGTCAGAAAGTATATATCTTTTGTTGTTGTAACCAAAAACTTCCCCTCTATCATAAAGGTCTCTGCTTCAGGATGTCAATAGTCCACCAAGGCATTCAATAGCCTAGGTTGTGCTCGCATGAAAGGACACATAAAAAATTTCAACAATCCACATTGCATTAATGCAACAACAACATTAGGGTCTTCCCCAACCAATGCACTAATATCCTCATTCTCTCTTTCTCTCTGGTGCACATACATCCTGCACATGGGCAAAGTTTAGGAGGGTTAACTCTTACTTTCTTAATTTTTGCACTAAATGGAGGGTCCACACGGGCTGTTGTGATGACATTCATATGTACACGTGATCAGCCATAAGACAGAGCAAGTGTACATGCAGGCTGTCATAGGACAACCCGCATGGATGTAGGGACGACCTTTTGAAGGTCGAAGCCCCCCCAAAAAATGAAATTAAATGCATAAATAAATAATTAGATTGCAAGATGAGGTAGTTTATACTTACTTGGTCCAAGCGGATGGTTGTTTTGTCCACCGAGGCTCCCGGAATCAATTCTTTTCACAAAGGGGAATTTTTGTCTTTTAGTCAATTTCTGAATTAACAATGGTGATAATGAGATGCCAACTTTTATTTATAGATTTTTTGGCCTCTTTTTGTCAATTTTCAGACCCTTTTGTCATTTTTTCTAAACTGGAAATCATTTAAGATGGTTCAAGAGTCTTCTTTGGATGGTCACGGGAAGTATTACTTTGGGTATTGGGAATTTTTTTTGAGATTTGGGGTGTTTTGACGGTCCTTTGGTAAAAAGTCATTTTTCCCAACTCGTTGCATTTAAGTCAGAATTCCACCTCCACTTTCTGCATCTCATTGTATTTTCTTCTTTTCCATATAATCGATCCCACCAAGTTGCGACATGGAACCATTATTTCTACCTTAGAAGTGTCGTAATTTGGTGGTAAAGATTACCATAACATGGATGCCCTAGGTAGATCCTGGTTACATTATGGTGGCCATGCTGTCACTAACGACTATAGGCTCGAGAGTCCCTTTTATTTTTTCCTGATTATGAGTTTGAGCCTCACTTGCATGATTCCTTATCACTCTTGACCTCATCCTTAGGACTCCCAAAAACATAACGGGTCTTATTTTAAGCCATTTTCAGACCCTCTAAACATGAAAAGATTGTTGAGTGATCTTGTGCCTTTCACGCTCATTAAACTGAAATTTGAAGTCACGTCTATCCGGTGGTAGTTTACCCCTTTTTCAGTCCAGATGGTCAACTATACGAACAAAGGTATACTCTAGAGGCCTCAAATCTCTAGAAGAGTATTCTCAGATATATTTTTAACCCTTTTTTGGGCATGAGAGACTAAATTTATGAAAAAGGAACCCCCACGGAGTCCATAGTTAAGCTCTTTTCATACTCCCTAAAATTGAAAATATCGTCGAGTGACCTTATTCTTTCACACTCGTTAAAATGGTATAGAAGAACATTCCTGGTGGAGTCCATAGTTAATCTTTTTTCAGACTCCTTAAAAATGAAAAAATTGTTGAGTGATCTTATCTTTATCACACTCATTAAAATGGTTTTGAATAGACGTCTTGTCGGTGCTAGTTTACCCCTTTTTTGAACCGACTAGACTACCTTTGAAAAAGGTACCCCATCAGAGTCTCCTTTTACGTTTTTTCAGACTCTCTAAATATGAAAAACCATCGATATTACCTTCTTTAGGATCGTTAAACTTACATCGAGGGACATTACCATTGTGTGTCTTATTAATCGTAGTTGCATACCCGCATCTTTGGCCTAATGATGGCTCCATGTTTCTCTCCACCAAACCATTTGAAACATGCCTTATACGCAAACCCTGTAGCACTTTGCCTTTGCATCTTGACACCTTTGGCCCCAGGAGGGATTTTTTCTGAGTGTCCTTTCTTTGAACATCAGTCTTGTCCTTGCACCTCAAACTCGTATGTTTGAGACACTCATTCCTCCTTTGTAACGTAGCATTCTTTTATTCTTTTTCCAAAATTATTGAAAAAGACACAAAAATCAAATATACCCTAAAAAGAGGAAGGGAAAAGTATTTTCTTTTTATTGGTAGCACAATGAGTCGTCCTTGGACAAAGCACATCCTTCCATTGGTTTTTTAAGCTCTAGGATTTACTATGACCTTAGGAAACTTTTTTCGCCACATAGAGTTGTGTCCTCCTCTGTTTGGTTATTCTTCCAAACATATAGAGAGTTTGTGTTGCCACTTGCATCATGAACTTATGTCAATGCCATGCTTCCTAAGTCTCATAATTTGTCATGCTATTGTCCAAGGGAAGTTTTTACCTAGCCCGAGTCAGCCCCTCTGCAGTTTGTCTCTTTCCCTCATGCTCGACCATCCCAAAATTCCAATCAAGCCTTTGCTAGAAATCAATGAAGCCTTCAGTCTGATCATCAAAGATTCTCTAGTCCATGACCGATGAGCCATCGAAGACCTCTGGGTAGTGAATTTGTACACTCATATTACAATCCTACCCACGTTTTGAAGATTTTGAAGTTGTTTCTCGAGCTCTGAAGACCTCATCTCCAACCATCAGGCCTTATCAGCTTCTAGAAGATGGATACTATACATGTATATATTTTTTATTTTGAGATGTAGATTCACTGTGTATTACTCGCGACTGCACTTTATATAGTTATATGAAATGGATCTACAATGTATTTTATTCATAGCCATGATGTTATTTCATCCTGAGCATGGGTATGCCCACCTTGGTGAGACAATTTTTATTTTGCAGATGACACCTCCTGAATTCTGGTCCCTGGGCTTACTAGTTTGGTACGTTGATAAAGATTGATAATGTATTTCTGCCATCATATTCTCTTCTAACCTCGCACATTAGGGGGCATCTGTTATAACCCTAATTTTCACCAAACATACTTACCTGGCATCATGCCATCTCAGACTCCTTCTTTGCCAAAACACTATTGAACAAATCTTTTTAAAAACCCCCTTTATAAAGGCCCATGTGCCCTGCTCCATTACTGCACACATGTACATGCTAGCTGCCCCAATACAACCTAGGTGTACCTACAAAAGCACGGAAAAAGGAAAGTTGTTGACAGAACACAAAGCTTTGGGAAAGTTAACTAAACCTTTCAACCATGCATGGTCGGTCATTCGACCAAATACCTATCTCCTTCTAGCCTATAAAATAAGGGGTAAGTATCCCACTTGAAAGGAGGAAAATCATAGTAAAGAAACTATACCCAATTGAGAATTCCCCTTGTTCCAACCTTTAGCCATCCTTATGCAAAGAGAAGTATAGAGAAAAATAGTTGGAGGATAGTTGAAGAGGATCCCAAGACCAGTTTCGAGGAGCAGTGCTGATCATACATTGTAAGTTTACTCATACATTGTAAGTTTACTCTTGTGAAGATTAATACAAAAAGGAATAATTTTCCCATCCCACCATATGAGGTTTTCATTGTTTATTGCATACATGTTGATTAAATCTCTAACCCATTAATCCATAGATCAAATGCATGTGGAGTTCTTTGTTTGTCTTTTGTGAATGCAGGCCAGCCTTGGGAGGAGATTTTTAGTCAAAGAGCGACCAAGCATGAAGAGGGATCGATACCAAACGTTGGAAATAAGGTATGTTCACTTGATCTTCTTAACTGTGTATTTTCTTAAGAATAATGGGGATTAGGTATGGGATGATGGTAAAAAGTAGGAATCTTTAGGTGTTTTCTGCACACATGATAAAACCCTAAGTGCTAGTCCATAAAGGGATTTCCCACCCACAACATCCCCTAAAGCCAACAACGATCTGATACCAAATGTAGATTTTAACCTTGTACAATATTTACTGCAAGCTATTTTTTAGTAAAAGAACATAAAAGATACAATAGAAAATACAAACATTACGCATAGGTTTTTCCCCTGGAAACCCAAACCAGGAAAACCAACATATTCTATATTCACTCATAGTGATACATTGTTTACAATACAATATACATATAGGATCCAGCGGCATCCAAAATCCTAACCCAATGACTTGGATTAGTCAACAACCCTAATTCCTTAATCAGAAATAGAAAACCATCAGCAAAAAACCATGTGCCGAAAAACCACCCAAAAATGAAATACATTTCCCGAGGCAAAAAAATATTGTTAGGGGATTTTTCCCCGAACCCCCACATGGAGGGGTTAAACCTCCCCTTCACCCCCTCTCAAACCCCTCTGCGTTCTCGCCACAATGAAAACAATGCTACTCGTGAAAAGAATATAACACATACCCAACAAGATGTATGCATATAGGCATAGTATATAACATATCTTTAGGTTTGGGACCTAGTCTTTCTCAATTTGTAGCATTATAAATAGTTGTTGTTGAAGAAGAGTGGTGTAGAGAAGTTGAAGCCTTCATTTTATGGAATCTACAAAGTGATCAGGAGAATTGGCGAGGTATCGTACAAGCTAGAGCTATCAGAGGGTAGTAGGATCCACAACACTTTCCATGTATCCTACTTCAAGAAGGAATTGGGACAAYAGGYCGCTGCTTCAATAGATATTCCTCCACTAGATGAGGAAGGGAAATTGGTTCTAGCTCCTAAGAGGATTGTTGATGTCATGGATCAGAGGTTGAGGATAAGAGTCATTCGAGAGTACTTTGTTGTATAGAGATTATTTCCCACTGGATATGCTTGATCTAGGTGGATATCGATGGCCACCCACCTTTTCCAAATAGCTCAAAACAATTTTCTAGCAATTTTGGTAATTTACTATTTTTAGCAGTTTTTAACTTCTGGAGCCATTTTGAGGGCCTAAATGAAGGTTTTTTGGGATCGATATTCTCAATTATAGTTGAAGGATTTTATTGAGCCTCCAAAATGAATATCGTCGATGATACCTTTTCAAGGAGCTATCGTGTGCCCCAAACAAAGATCATATGCCAAAGTTATGCCCCCAGAAAGTTGATACACCAAACTGTTTGCTTTTCATCTTCTGGGGTTAGGGTTTTGGATTTTATTTATGATAAAAATGCCTTTGGAGCCTCATTATAAAATCATCAACTTTTGAATGTGAGTAGTGGAAACATCTCTTCTTAGAGATAAGCTTCCACCATTCTAGTGAGTCTTTCACTCTATATTTCTACAGTCTTTGTACATTTTCACTCATTAATAGAAAATTGTCTATTATTGTATATCTATGTTTATGGTTGCACCTCTGATACATTTCTGTTATATTATTGAATATTCGAGATATATCTATACATTTATTTATTATATCTCCTCTCTCATTGTGTGCCAAAAATAATCTGGATCAATGCTTCATGGGAAGGAGAGTAGATCTTACAACACTCTAATCTGGAGTTGCTTGAGGAAAAAAAATCTTGGGAAGGGAGGACTAGAATGTCCCCTTCCAATTTATCATGACATAGGATGTCTCAATAGCCTATATGATTCCCATAGGATATAGTCAACAAGGAAAAAGGGAGTCAAGGAGGTTGATTTGGTGTCACTAGGTTAAAATAATGACAAATCCTAAAGTGACATTAAATAAAATAAATAATTATATTTAAATGAAATTGGAGGGAAAATAAAGAGAGGGTGTGATTTGGTCAAAAAGGGGAAAGATCTAGAAGGTCCATACGAAGTATAAATAGATTGGTAACCCTTTTATTTGGCATTATGAATTGATGTCTCATTTTGGAGTGCTCTTGGAGCCATTGTTTTGTTAGTGTTTAGAAAAACCCTTACTGCAGTCCAATTTTGGTGGTGCAATACCCACCCTAGTCGAACAAGAGGGGGAGTCCATCTAGGAATACTATTGGAGCCTCAATTGGGATTTTTTCATTCATTTGAAGAGATACCGAGGAACACAAGGGGTTTACAAATTTTTTTGGACAAGGTCAATACCATAAATTTGCAGGTTTTAGTAGGGTTTCAAAGAAATCAAGGTTTACAAAATCCCCAAGGGTTGAGTACATAGTGTCCCACGAGGCCCCATTAGACATCTAGCATTTGTCACATGAGGAAATTTGTGTTTTGGGTTGTAGAAGGCCACTTGGATCGGGTTCCTAGGGTTATAGGAGGGCCACTAGTAGATCACACACAACTGGAACAAAGCATCACGGGGAGAATCATAGATTGACATCATTCCAAGTTTCTTGTATTGTTTCTATTAGTATATTTTTGAAGGTGACTTGTGTGTTCACAAGTATTATGCAGTTGTTATTACATCAATGAGCTACAATTGTATTTTCATAATTGGGGTTTCCATCCATAATAAGATTCCATGTGTTAGAAAAACATGATTGTGGAGCAATAAAATAAAACAAATGCAGAAACAAAACACAAAAGATACACAATACAATAAAGACACAGATTTACGTGGTTCACCTAGTGTGAGCTACATCCACCAGAGAAATTGCCAGGTCCTTCCTTTATTATTATCCAGCAAATGAACGGATACAACCTACAACATACCCACTGTAACTTCCTCTTCTTTCTCTCACAATATCCTATCTCATAATACAATATTCACCATCAACCATAGCCGCAATAGATTTCCCTCATAAAAGAGGGTTGCCTTCTAGGGAAAAAAACCCTAACATAATCTCTACCGTTAGATCGACGACCTTATAATGAATGGTCCAGATTTACAATG
>JASDQU010208996.1:9602-23171 GCA_032191745.1 Picea mariana | reverse complement strand
ATTTTTCCACTAGTTACGAAGTTCTTCTCGTTAATGTTGTCTTTTTTCTCGTTCTTTTTTTGGATATCTGTGGATTGCTTATGGGATTTTACGACAGTTGGGCTTGGGAAATGCTACTTCTTATTTTTTATGAAATCTCACAATCTTGACTGACCCCCCATTGTCGACCCGACTTACTCTAATTCGAGAGCGTTGGCCATCGTTATTTCTTCAAGAAGTAATCCCAGGCTTCTCTTGTATCCTTGCACTTTGCATCAAGAAAAGATTCCCACATTTCGTCTCTTTCTTGGAAGTTGTTATTTGGTAACAATATTCCTATTCTTGGTCAATATTCGACGATATCGCCGACTCCCTTGTCGAGAATAAATTTGTGAAGTGTTGGAACCGTGCAAAAAAAACCGTCGTACAATTCAGTGTAGAATTTCTCTTTTATTTTGACTAGGGATGTCCGATATTCAACGGCTTGTTCTAAAATATAATCTTCGATAATTTGTTCGATCCAGTCATGCAAGTTCGTTCTTCCTCCATTCATCAACTTCATGCCTAAATCCTCATTGGGTTTCAATCTATGCATCACCTGATCTGTTGATGTGTTGAAACAATGCTTATGGGATAGCTTCAAGAAATCTCTTGTGCATTTTTTAAAAGAACCGTGACCTTGCTTCAGCTAGTGAGAGCTTATTTCTTCTTGCGTAGTTTCTAATGTAATTCTCGACCTTGAACTCTCACCACCCACGTATGTCTTGTTGAGTTATCATTTATGTATACTTCTACATGCCCAAGTTCAGTACTATCGGCAACGAAACCAATGTTGTAATCTAAGGGAAAGTAGAAAGTGTTACTAGTAGAACCTTACATAGCCATTATAGAGATACATGCATACACATATACATAGAGATATAGACATACATAAGGAGAGCCAAAAGAAGAGTCCTGTTATTATATGATAGAAAGTACAACACAATTACATATATTCTCTCCCATGAAGCTATATGAGCCTTCATGTGCTTGTCTATTTATACATTTAACAATCAGTTGTAACTGCTTAACTTCCTGGGTTGGTCGGTTAGCAGAGACTCCGACTGACTTCTACTTCTAACTATGTCGGTCGACCGACAAGTTCTAAGTCAATTGCCGGGTCTAGTCGACAGGGTCGACTAGCCCCTACAATACTTGGTATGCTAAGATTGACAATTTCTTTCTTAGGCTTGGTTTCAAATCATGTGAATCTGATCACAACATGTATGTTCCCCACTCCAATGGAGACACTTTATTTGTTGATATATATGGTGATGACTTAATCATTACCAAAAATAATAATGCTCTCATCTTTAGATTGAAGAAACAACTTGCTAACTCCTTTGACATGAAAGATCTTGGAACTCTACATTATTTCTTAGGTCTTTAAGTATTACCATTGTGTGATGGTTTTTTAATTTCTCAGTCTAAATACATAATGGATATGTTACATGTTTTAAGATGGCTGATTGCAATCCTTGTGCCACTCCTTTTCAGTTTGTAGTGAATCTTACTAAAACCTATCAAACGCCCATTGTCGATGCTACTCTCTATTGACAATTGGTTGGCAGTCTTATTTATCTTACTCATAGTCGACCTGGTATCTCTTTTGTTGCTAGTGTAGTTTCTTGGTTCATGCATGATCCCAGAGAAATCCACTAGAAAGTAGTCAAACGCATTGTTTGATATCTGAAGGGTACCACTAACTTTCGTATCCAATATTATCGTAGTTCAGATTCCCTAGTCGGCTTCACCGACTCTAACTGGGTTGGCGACGGAGATGACCATAAGTCCACTTCTGGGTATGTGTTTCACTATAGCACTAGACCTTTGGTGTGGTCATGCAAGAAATAGAAGGTATTCTCCTTGTCGACTACATAAGAAAAATATTGCGGTACTATTCAAATAGGTAATGAAGCAGTTTGGATTTGTCAACTTTTGGGCGAGCTTGGATTTCTTGTTCAGACCTCGAATACAATATTTTTTGATAATCAAAGTTTCATTCTAGTTGTTGACAACATTATTGCTAACAGTAAGATGAAACGTGTTGAGCTCCATACTCACTATTTACAGTAGTTGGTTTATGATGACATTGTTTCTCTTGAATATTGTCGCACTGAAGATCAAGTTGTTGATATATTCACCAAACTTTTAGCTAAAGCCAAATTTATCAAGCTTCGCACCTTGCTTGGGATTCAAGAAGCTACAATTATGGGGAGTATTCTAGTAATGTAATTTCACCTCCTGAATTCCCAGAGATGTGTGTTGATGGGGGGGTGTTGGAACATCAAGCATTGATGGTTCATCACACATCTCTTAGGTTCAGTCGATCGAGAGGTCGACCTATATCTGGACACAGTCGGTCGAGAAATTGACTAGCACACCACACTATTCAATCAAGTAGTCAACATTTCTATCGATCGGAAAATCGACCAATAGTAGAAGATAGTCAAGCAATAGATTGACCAGCCCTGCAATTGACTACAAGTTAGATAGATAGTCGGTGAAATCGAGTCCTTTCAATCCGACTTGATAGAGCAGATTTTGTGGAGCCAACTCTAACCACCGACGGTTACATGTGGAAAAAATCTTCTGGATTTCGTGGGAGTCGGTTAGATCTTGAGACTATAAAAGAAGACCCCTTGGTTCATTATCAATATGTTGAATGTGATTTGATTTTGCACAATAGATCATGCAGATCAAGATGTACAATATGCACTATGATTTTTTCATCACAGTATGTTGTGCTTAATTGTTGTAACGATGTCTTTAGATGCCACCTCTATTTTTTGAAATTTCTTGTCCCTCGTTGATTGTTTACAGTATTTGGTTCTCTGTTTGATATCATGTTCCATTTCATTCCCCAACACTCTCACCTTTGGTATGGAACATTGGATGAGGCAGATTGCACCTTGGTGACTTGCAAATAATTTTACAATGACACAAAGATGTTGGAAGAGTATTGGTTCAACCGTTCCTAAGGCATGGAAGTTCTTTGAGGTGACTCATTCTACTTAGAGCACTTTGCAAAGTTTGTTGAGGAATTTGATGAGTGAGGGTGTGTTGGCCACACTCATCATAGATATTGAGTTATGAAGAGGTGACTTGACAAAAGGAGGTGATTTGAGTACTTGTCTTCGTTTGGAGGGAATGTGTAGATAGGTAGATTGCAGCATGAAGAGATTACTTGGATATGGGTGTTTCTCTTTCTTTGGGGAAACATGGTTGAGGGTGAAACCTAACCATTCCAAGGCTCATAGAAGTAGACATGACAGCATGGACAAGTGATGAAGTAGTGAGGAAAAGGCAATATGGATGTACAACTCTTGGTGCAAAGATTGGCTAATTGTGCCATGAGGTGGACAATGGAGTCAAGTTTTCATAGAAAACTTTGTTTTGGGGTGACTTCATAGTGAAACAAGGTGAGGAGCAACCTTTCCTTGGTTTGAGATCATTGTGCAGATGGACCAAATTGCGATGGATGTGCCAGTAGGTTTGAAGCACAACACTTAGACATTGTAGAGGATCTCCTTGATGAAGATCGACAATGGAGCCAATAGTGATGCAAGGATGGACATTTGTCTTAGTATTTGGAGTAGGAAAGAGCAATGAAGATGAAATAGAAAATACGAAGTTCAGGCATGAGGAAGTGCATTCTCATGAGTTGGGCACAACGGTTGGACTAGCTACCCAATTAGTTCATTGCATGGGGGAATTTAATGTGCAGAGACATGCCAAAATATTTTGAACTATGGGCGCATCAACAGGATCACATGAGTTCAAAACTTAGGAAAAATTTTGAAGTGAAGTGGGTAGCAGTCAATTGTAGTAGGTAGCAACAACAATAATAGAATCAAACCGCAACAAAGAAGCAACATTGTAGCGAGAGAGTGCAATAGAGTTGGGTGACTTCCATCCTTAGAGTTGGGTGAAGTTATTGCATTGACTCAGGCAACAAATTGTGTGAATTTGGATGCAGTATAGTTTGGTTTGTGGAAACTTGGGGTTTCCACTTTGGTAGAATTTGGGGTTTCTGGTTGGCACAAAACTTTGGGTTTCCTACAGACTTAGTTGTAATAGAGGCACAAGTTCGAGCGGAGACTTGGAGATTGCATATTTTTTGGATGTTACCGGGGACGGAAACAACTTGACGTGGGGGGGGGATGTAAGGTCTTTGGCTAGATGGGGCTTGCATAAGTATGAAGTGACCAAGAGATTGAGGCACACCGGCATGAGGGACACACCAAGGTTGGGTGCATCAGTCCCAAGGGGCATGATGGTTGATGATCGTATGGGTTTGTTTGAGCGATTGGTTCCATGAAGGGGCGCGACGATTAGTTTGTGCGATCAAGTCTGCTAAGTGGCGCAATAATTCATTTGTACATGGGTTCATGAAGGGGCGCAACACCCCTAAAGGACATGATGGTTCGCGATGGTGACTTTTGGATTCCCTATAAGAGAACAAGGGAACACAACCAAGGAAGGAATATTTGAAGACAATAAGAGAAAGAAGAGCTATGTGGTTCTGAGGCAAATGAAGAGGGCGACCTCTCTCAAGGAGCCAAGTCGCTCCACTTGGGAGGACTTGTGCTGCCTTGAGGAGAATTTTTTAGACAAAGTTGGGCGAGCTTCTCTTGGGATGGTTTTGGGGAATTCTGGAAATGCAAGTCTGTTGGAGGCATGTGTAAGGTAGAACATAAATATGTAAAGTTTGCAAAAACGTTTATGGCATGTTTGAGGTGCACTGCAGAAGGATGCGAAGACGGTTGCGACAAAGAGTCTTGGTGACAAATCTGTGTATGAGCATCTTGGTGAGGTGAGGTGAGTTGTTTGACTTTGCCAAGTTGTAAACCGAGTCAGTAGTGCTCATGTTGTAACTGTTCTGCAATAACAAAGACTTAGTTGAGTGTTAGGCACAGTTCGTGTCGCCTGCACTATATATGTGTATGTCTTTCATTTGTTCCATTGTTGTTCTCGTGGTTTCTCATGTTCATGGATGTATGCTTAAAAATGACTAAGTGTTAAAATTGTTAACAAATGTCTAAGTATACAAGAGTTGCACTAGAGTAGGAGTGTGATTCATCGGTAGCCTAGAACGGAGTATGGGTATGCTCTAAGTGAAGAGGCATAGTCGAGATGAAGTAACCTTTGTATTTCCAAATAGCCAAGTGATAAACATTGTGGTGTCACATGCCCTCAAAAAATGCACCATCACAAGACTTGGCTAAGCACACTGTAGAGACATGACACCCTCAACATTAAGAGGTTTAACATAATCTATACCTATCACACTAGGATGAAGTTGTCTTCTTTTTTTTTAATATGAAACTTCTAATCACCGTGGTCCAACAACTTTACCATGTGAAGAGATGGTATATTAAAATATGTCCAAACCATCCATTGGATCATCCCACTAATCCACAGAGTTCCTCTTTCATTGGCTAGGATTTCCTCAACCCCTTCACCTTTTGTTCATAGATTCTATGTCATTGCTATTACTATAACCACAAGACATTTAATATATATATATTCATATATTTACATGTGCATGTCTGCTGGTAAATAATAATGTGCACGGGCTTGAAGACGGAACCGTTGAAAACAATGGCTTGCAAAGACCACAAGCAACTGCTCTAAAAATGGGATTTCCTCGCTGATTTCGAGCAGAGAGATTGCGAACTCAAGCTGGAAATGAAAACTATAGCTCCGTTCCCTCAGCCGTCAATTTCCTAACTTGCCAACCTTTCCATCTTTGCATATATGAATTAAAAAAAAAATTCTCATCCTTCGCTCATTCAGAAACTAATACACACACGCACTCTGTATATATAGTTGGCAACCAAACCTCAGGCCTCTCCTCTGTCAACTCGAGCCAAGTTTCACACGAGCGGTAGCTATAGAATTTCTATCGCTCTGTTTAACTTTTGAATAAATCTGGACTTACTTCTATGATAGATGGACCTCTATTTAAGTCTATAATTCCTTGCCAATCGAGCAAGGATGGAACTGCAGGCATCAATGGAACTATGTGTTAGTTTCCAGTATTGGAACTTTAACCAACTTTTTCTCGAATCTGTCAAAGAGATTCTTGACAATTGGCCTCGGCATCCTTTCTTTTTTAGGCAGAAAAAACAGTCTCAAAGCTATTCTATTGAGAATCAAGTGAAACTATCAAAAATACAGATTGTGTGTACATTGTACTTTTGTCCCAATATTCCTCAAAACAGGTTATGAGAAATCCATGAGTTCTTCAAAATTTGGTTTCGATATATAAAGACTAAACCAACCTGGGATTTTTTCTTTCTGTCCATTAATATACATTAATTCCATCAAAACATTGACCAAAAGTTCAGTTAAAAATTTTGTGAACATGAATGTAGTTGAATCTGTCAAAATTGACATAAACAATTCTCTCTTGCCACGGCCTAAGAAATAAACAATTCAATCTTGATTCACCTTTTATCCAATCAATAGTTGTTTTGGAATCGCCAGCGACCATCAATCTGCTCAAAGATAACAAGGAAGCAAGATGTAGCAGTCCCCATAAACCTTGGAGCTCAACTTTAATATTGGATCCTTCTCCTCCAACAAAATATCTTTGTAAAAGTGGACACTGCTAAATTTAAGGTATAATCCAATACCACACCTATTTCGTGAGGCTGAACCATCGAAGAACCCAATTGGTGAGTCATCAAAATAAACTGGACTTAGTATATATTCCAATCTGTCAGGCTTTGTCTCATCTTGAAATTCTTGGATAGAAAGAAGAATTTGTTTTGCTATGAATGTATCTTGTTTAACCCAGTTTTCAAATAACATCTTATTCCGGTACTTCAAGATGCCCCATATCACAATGAATGGAATATGTCTCAACCTTGGATATTTAATGAACCATTTAAGGGGGTTATCTTCCAATCCCTGTTCTCACCATTCCATGGATCATTAGATGAGAAAGAATCTCTTTCCAAATAAATTTAGAAACAACACAATAAGAAAATAGATGTTCTGTTGAATCTTCAGTGTTGGGACATAAACTGCAAGCTGAAGGCCCGATTCCTCCTCTACGCTGATAATTGATCCCTGTGAGTATACAATCCATCAAACATAACCATATAAAGCATATGATCTTACTCAGAACATTTACCTGCCAGATAGCTTTGAACCACCATCGACTTTCTCCCTTTAAATTTGAATATAATATGGACTGGTAAGCTAACTTGACAGAGATAGTTCCCGAAGTCTGGTTCCATGACTAGACAAGCTTATCACGGGAGTCATTTAAGGAGATCACATTAGTTTGAAGAGCGAGGATGAAATTGTCCCATTCCAAGTCTAGCTCAGTTGATAGCTTAAGTTGATTAGAGTCAATCCAAACCGTCGGGGATGTCGAATCATTATGGATAGCAGCTTGGGCTAGTGAATAGATGTTCTTATTATGCAGATCGGAAATAAGATGAGATGAAAGAAAACATAGGTCATTCCCTCCAACAAAGGCATCCAAGCCTAGAGAGATTTCAGGTATTTTTTCCTAAACACTGAACTCCACAGTCTATCACTGAAGAGCCCCCTCCAACAAGATTTTGTAGCTAAGGAGAGAGAGATCCACTTTAAATTCCTTAAACCCCATCCTTCGTTCTCCTTTGGTAGTGCTATCTTCTGCCATTTAGCTAGATGGAACCCGTTTTGTTTTCTGGCACCCCTCCATATAAAGTTTGAAATTAGTTGTTGTATTATATGCATAGTGGTCGCCGAAATCTTAACCAAACTGAGCCAGTACACATGAATACTTTGCAGAACTGCTTTTGCTAAAACAAGTCTGCCGCCAAAGGATAGCCATCGAAATGACCAACAACCAATTCTCTTCTCAATTTTTTGATGATCCAGTTCCAGTCAGCCACTCTATGATTGTTTGCCTTTAGAAAGGATCCAAGATACTTCATTCCTTCCTCAAAATTTAAAAACTATATATTAAAATTTGTCCTCAATTTACATACTAATTCTGGATCTATGTTTTGAGCTAGGAAGCAAGATTTGTGGCAATTGATGATCATACCAGAAGCTTTACAGAAATTCCCTAAAAGTGTGTGTAAGAGAGACCATTCTTCATAATTTGCATCCCCGGGGATGAGGACATCATCAACAAATAGCAGGTGTGATATAAAGTCTCAACAACGACATTTAGACCTTGGAAAAATCCATTTTCTATTGCCTTTTTTATCTGTCTACTTAGGCATTCAATAACAAGAAGGAACAATAGTGGTGAAAGAGGACACCCATGTCTCAACCCTCGATGGCTTTTAAAAAACGAAGTAGGAGATCTGTTTATTAGCACTGCCATACTTACGTTGGTAATGCAAGCCATAATTCATTGTGTTACTTCCCACTTAAGCCCTATCTGGATGAGCAGTAATCTCAGAAATTTCCAACTTACATTATCATATGCCTTTTTTAAATCCAACTTAAGGATGATAGGACTTAGTTTCTTAGTTTTAACTGTGTGGAAGCATTCCTGGGCTAAACCAACAACATCAAAAATCAATTTGTCCTTCAGGAAGCCAAATTGTTTTTGAGATAAACAAGAGGCCAGCTTGTCCTTAATGCGGTTTGCAATTATCTTGGAAATCACTTTATATGCAAAGTTACATAAGGCAATGGGCCTGAATTCATTAAAGGAGGAAGGTTTTCTCACCTTTCGAAAAAGGTAGCATTGAGTGCGCCTGTAATGAAGCTTGAGACTCTGGATTCTTCAACGACCAAGAGAAGGTCCTTTCCCATGATGTCAAAGAAGGATTGGAAGAGCTCTTGTGTCCACCCATCTAGCCAGAGCTCTTCTCTTTTGGCATTTTGTTAACTGGAAACTCAATTTCTTCAATGGAGACCGATTTCCCTATTTCATCACTCTCTACATCAGAGAACATTCTAGGAACATCTTTTATTATATGAAACGGGTTTCTCGTGTCTTCCACCTCGGTGACACTTTATTGGATCTGAAAAAATTTATAAGCATATTCATTTATCTTCGATTCACTGGAGAGAATTGTCCCATCATCATTGGATATATCCCATATTGTATTGTGGTTCCTCCTCTGTGTAGCATATTTATACAAAAAAATGTGTTTTTATCCCCTTTCTTCATCCAGAGAGCTCAACTCCTGAGCCTCCACGTTGATTCTTCAATAGCTAAAATATTTTATTTCCTAGTCTTCAGGGCTCTCAATAGGTTTAACTTATCCGGCTTGAAATCCTTTTCTTAGAAGCTCATCTAATGAAAATATGATATCAAGGGAGTTCCCAGTGAATTTCCTATAATATCTAGAGTGCCCCAACATGATTATAATATCTGCATGCTGAGGAAAAGTCAATTTTCTCATCTTCATTCTCTTCTAAATTATTTATTTTATAAACCATATTCAATGGTATAGTCTTCTCTTCTAAATTATTTATTTTATAAACCATATTCAATGGCTTGCGTGTAGGTGTCAGGTGTCATGATGTGGATTCTTCTTGTTTATTTTATAAACCATATTCAATGGCTTGCGTGTAAGTGTCAGGTGTCATGATGTGGATTCTTCCTGTAGCAACTTTTTTTAAGACTGCAATTTTAATTGAATTCAACTACCCATATATACATCTTTGTCCATGTTGAGTTTAGATGGATATGGTTTATTTTTTTAGTATGTGAATGTATACTAATTTTCAACTTATATCTCCCATCAATCAATTCTTCCAAGAATTCCTTCTGAGTTGTAGCTGGAACAAAAAAAATTCAATTCCTTATAAAATCTTTCATAGTTTCAAGGTGTTTTGCTTTCTTGAAGCTACCTTATTACAAGCATGAACATGTAAGGGCCTATAATATTTGAATTCAACTCATAATAATTATTATTATATCAATTTTTATCAAATTTTTTTATTATTTAATTTAATAGTTCTTTAAATTCTTTTATTATTGTTAGTTTTTTCATTTTTCTACAAGCATGTTAAATGTAAACAAGTACCACAACATATGGACAACTTCAATTGTGCCATGTGAACCAGTACAAAAGATGGAAAAGATCCTTGTTTTATGGTCTAAATGGATTAACATATAATGGGATGTATTTATGAAGTTGACTAGATTAGTTAGGCTTTTGACATGGTCAAGAATAACCATTATGCATTATATAAGTATTTTTTTAAGGATACAAGTATAGGTTAGTGATTAATGGAGGAATGAATGATGAATCAACCAAGTAAGCAATTAATTGTTTTTTCTTGGGTTATTGAGAACTATTTGACTATTGCATAATAGAGTTTTGCACTACTATGATGTTGTTGTTATGAACCACCCATATTCCTATTGTGGATGTGAGTATGTATTGGATATGGATGTTGCTAAGGAGTAATAGAAGTTCCCTCCAACTTTCAAAATGTGTTATGTACTCTTTATATGGTTTATTAGCATGTTGATAACTATATTTACCTTTTGTTACATGAGATATATGTCATGCTATGAATCTGCATATGATATGATTACTATAGAGTTGTATAATAATAGTATAGCTTTTGTTATGAATGGATGTTAGGTCTGAATTGTTAACTACTCATATCGTAACTAACTTCCCTATACTTCGTATCAACATGTGCTTTAGGTGAGACCATCCCCTCCCAGGGTTTAAAAATACCAGCACTAGACTACACTCGATCTTTGGAAAACCCTAGTCTCCAAAAAGAGCCAACAAATGGTTTTGTTTCCATAACTATATTGTGAGGGACCCTTGTAGGATGAGACAAACATTTTTAAAATCACAAATCGGAGTTTGGTTTGAAAGTAGGTTTAAGGTTTTCATTGTGTAGGAAGAAAAGTTGCGCAAATAGAACTTTGAGAAGTGTAAAGAAATAGTTTTTTTATGGTGATGCTAGTAGGGATGAATATGAAATATTTTGGGTTGAGTTCTTAGTAAGCCTTTACAAATTATTGAAGAAACTTGAAGAAGCACCAAAACATGCTCAAAGGGAGAGGAAGAGGATAGAATGGATCATCTAGAATTTAGTTGTGCTTCAATGGGTAGATCATCAAATTACTTGCACAATTGATTTATAGTTGTAACCTACAATAGAAGGGTATATAGTGGAGTTTGTTGTATAATCCTATCAGTGATTTT
Source organism: Picea mariana (assembly GCA_032191745.1). Taxonomy (NCBI): domain Eukaryota; kingdom Viridiplantae; phylum Streptophyta; class Pinopsida; order Pinales; family Pinaceae; genus Picea; species Picea mariana. Next base: position 12,009 of record JASDQU010208996.1, on the reverse strand, counting down.
CAAAGTCAGAGGAATAGTTCAAGAAGGGAGCACGTGGGAGGTTGATAAAGTAAATCCCAACTTGGATCAAGATTTCATTGGTTGAAGAAGACATGCTTCCCTTTGGACCTGTGAACATGGTTGAGTAAATGCCCCACACTGGGGGATGGTTGGAATAGCATTGGTAATGTTGAAGGGTTAGAAGAATAGGTACCATGGGGGGAATAAAAAACTGGCGAAAGGGATGAACTAGTTTTCAGGAGAGCATAAATTAGGACCAATGTTGGCTTAACCAGATGTGTACAATGAAGCACAGGAGTGACAAATTGCAGAAGGAGATCAATGACAAAGGAATCAACAAAGAAATGTTGTGTGAGCTGTAGAAACTAAATAAGCAAGGAGAGTTGACCAACCCATGGTTGAAAGAAAGAGGTTTGATGCTAAAAGGAAGTATAGAAAGAGGACATAGGAGTGATGGGACATCGACATGATCTTAAGGATGTATATGGAGAGGTTTACAAATGGATGCTAAAGTATATATCCATGGAACATATTTTCCTTTAAAAGAACCTGCACTTAATCCCAATTTTGAAGAACCAGAGAATAGAGGGATGGAAGTTGATGTGGATTTAGAATATGTGCTCACAAATGTGTTTCAATTGTTTAGAGGAGAAGAATCCCCCATGTGAGTGTGGTACTTCTTATTCTCATTAGAGTTTCCTCATCCCGAGCCACACCCTAGTTGCTTTTGAAGAATCAACTACATTCGGTAAATTTTGTTGTTTCTAGTTTTCTTTTTCATAGTAGTTAACCAGTGTCATGAGGAAATAGTGGCCAAAATAGTAGTGATAGTCAAAATAAATCATTAGTTAACCAAGGGGATGGTAATGCATCCCATAAAAAAATCAGAATCAAATTTCAATAGCATAGTCAAGACCTAGACAATTCATTTTGGTTGGAATTTCTTCAAGCAATATGGCCGGAACAAAAGGAGGATATCCATTGAGGTTACCCAAGATTTTAGGTAAAGGTGAAGAAGATGAAAAAAAAACTACTTTCTTTACAAATCTATTTGGAATGCTAAGGGTACTACCCCAAAAGCTAATATGATAAAGTTCTAGACAATTATTTGGGGTAGAGCTTTGCAATGGTATACAAAGTCCATACATATTCCACAAGGAGTAGAGGTTTTGACCCTAGATGATATAAAACAACAAATTATTTTTGAGTTTTAGAAACCTAAGTTAGAGCAACAAAGCATTGCTAAGCTAAAGGATACTAGACAAATAGTGGGATACATTGGAAAATTCTCAAAGGTTTCAATACCCGGTGAGTAGGTTGACTCATCAAATCCAAAATACACAACATAAGGAATGCTTCATTGGTGCACTACTTCCTCTAACCATAATTCCCTTTTTACAACAAAGGATTATGACTCCTAGAGAAGTGTTGAAGCATGTGATGAGGTTACAATCAATGGTGGGGTATATTGGGAATACCCGAGTTATTGCCACTATATTAGCTCTAGATTTGTCTTAGTTCCAAATGTAGATTGCATCCCTCGTAGATCAAACGTAAGAAATTAATAAAGATAAGACTGGAAGAGAACAAGTATGGTGTACCAATTGTAAATTGGATTGGATTCATGTGATTGAATGCCCTTTACTTCGAGGAGGAGTTTCAAAAGTCCCTCGATTTCACCCTTTCCTAGGAAAACCTTTGAGTGGAATTACATACATGTCTTTAAAAGTTTCATTTTATAACATTCAAATATGAGAGTATTGTGAAATGTACAGAGGGTATGGCCACCCTCCACAACATTGTCCCATTTTAGAGAGGTACTCCTCGATCCCTAATATTGTTAATTATGATTTATATGGTACCAACATGCATGGTATAGACAATTTTCATGACTACTTGATTTGATAGAAAGAATGGAGAAGACTTTGTTTAGACTAGCATAAAATTCTTATCCACAAGGTGGGAAAGGTAGAGATCAAGGAGGACCCTGAGGAGAAAATAGTAGTGGAATATTTGGGATTATCCAGTGCTATAATTGTGACAAGGTGGGCCACATCACTCATGATTATCCACCTCCTCTATGGCCAAGGTGTAACCATTGTCAATTTATTGGTCATGCCACTGAGGATTGCATTGACCTAATTGAAAATTGGGAAGCTCGTGCAAGGTAGAGGATCACAAACTTAGTAAATTTTGAACTTAGGTTGAATGGTGGAGGTATAGGACCCACCATTAGTATGGTGACTAGAGGAGATATTTAGACTAGGGTGAGATACCAATAATATAGCACCAAGGAGAATTCAAAAATTCAACCCTAGTCTTGCAACAAAAATCCTTCTTGCAAGAATCTATTGAGATGTTTAAGAATGTGCAACCACCAAACACTCTAGAAGTTGTGAAAACACAT
>JASDQU010208995.1:12828-27982 GCA_032191745.1 Picea mariana | reverse complement strand
TATATATATATATATATATATTTGTATACTAAAATCATAGTTGAGTAATCAACTAAAAATGCAGTGGAAGAACAAATAAGGAAACCAAAATATCACATATAAGACACCAATATTTTCGGCTAAACTATCCGTGGACAAACCCTGGAGGGAAAACAGTTCCAAGATGCTTTTATTAAGGTCAAACCAGGACAAAAACTTGGAAAAAAATCTGTTCACCCAACCTGTGAGATCTCCTCACTCTCGTGTAAGAAAAAATCCTTCTTTGCTTCTACACTCCTCTCCCTAGAAAAAGTCATTCTTTTTTATCCTCGACCTTAGTCTCTCACCAAATTATCTCACAAGTGTATCTCACACAAGCCTTTGACTTTGATCTCTCATCAAAAGTGTCTTCCTCCTTCTCCTAGCCTTGCTTTTATAATCATGAGTTATAATCTATTTCTAATCTCCAAAGTGATCTACATCTAAGATTACTTCTCACACTCACTTAAGATTTAAATAATACATGTTGCATGCTAAGGATGTTCTGTAAATAACTCCATTCACTCATAAAAACACTTCAGATTAATCAATTACTTTTAACCAAGGAAAAATCAAGGATAGAAGGTTTTTGACAACTTCTACATGCTAGACACAAGCCATTGCGGAAGTACCTGTTTGATGCTAACACTAACATCAAAAATCCCTCTTAGCAAGGAAGGTACTTCTCCCACCTGAGGTTGTCTCTATATTTTCTACTAGGTCTGCTAGCATGCCTACTCTCCAATTCACCTTATTGGCTTCTCCCTCTGACACAAAATCTATGCATACCATCATGACCTGACATGTCTACGAAGACTAACTACCTCTAAACATGCTCCTAGAAGTTTCTTTATCCTAAGCATCCTGCATGGTCATCTCGCACCATGAATCCTTATCGACAGACTTAGAAGGATGTTCCTTCTCACATTAACTTAAAGTCTAACTCCCTCTGAGAATATCAACCTTCAGAGCTACCTGCTCCTTGTTCTCTATCACTCTGCTACTTGCCACTGCTTGCATAGATTGGCCCTTTAGCCTATACAATTTTCTCTCTGTAACTCCAAATACAGTTGCTTCGTTTGAGCTAGATACCCTTGGATTGATCAACACCTTTCCATTCTATAATTCTACTTCAAAAACCTTCTTCTCAATCACTAAAATTGAGATCACACTCTTCTTGAGTTATGGCACCCATAGCACATTCGTCACTCTCAATGTGCCTCATGACTCCAAATAGAATGACATTGTTCTAGACCCCTTCATTGCATGCTTGGTCCTCATACCAAGTTCCACATGCATCTACGAGTCAGGCTCTATGAAGCTCTCAAACACCTCTTTTCCTCTTGTCACATGACACGTGGCTCCACTATATATCAACCATGCACCAGTTGATATGGTTCCCAAGGAAGTATGGGAAACAAGTAATAACTTTGTCTATTCAAAATTATTGCAAAACTCATCCACTTGAGTATTTTTCATCGCCGCTACCTATGCTTGCGCTTCATTCCCCCCTTCTTCCTATGTGGACATTTCCTTACACCTAATTTCCAAACCTGTGACATGCAAAGAACTTTACTTTGCTCTTGTCCTTCTTCTTCTTTCCATATTGAGTGGTAGACTCCCCACTAGAAATATTCCTAAACTTTCCCTTCCTTTCCTGACTGGAAAGAGAAAATTTGTCATCACTGCTACTATTTACCAAACCATCCCTGGACTCTAACCGAGTCTCCTCCTAGATACAATCAGTCCATAGTCTATCAAACCCTAACATCATCTCTTGTGTAGAGATCCCCTGTACAAAAGGTTCCCAAGACTTGGGAATACCTCTCAATGATACATTCACCAACTTAGCATCCTGCATTGTCTCGCCAATGACTGCAAGTTTATCTCAGATCTAGGTTATCTTCATAAGATAGCTAACAATTGTATCCTCATTGGTCATCCTGCCAATTTGAATTTGGTGCTTCAAATGTATCATTCTTCCTGTATTCTTGTTTTGGTATAGAATCACCAAAGCATCATACATTTCCTTGGCATATTTCTTCTCAACAATGTGAGTATTAAGTGATCCTTTTACAGATTCTTGCAACACCCGCTTGGCCTTCACTTCCTTATTCTTGTGAGTTGTCAATTCCTACGGATTAGTAGGACTTACAACCACACTATCAACATACTATTTGAGGTCATTCTCCTCCAACACAAGAAGGATCCTTGCCTTTTGTAACACACCGAACCCCTTAAAGGGATTTTTAATGGATGGGGCATTGAAATTTCTCTTTATCTCAAACATATCTAAGCCTCTTCTTAATGACACCATCGTCTTTTTCTCATCAGGAGCTTTCTAACGACTATCATCTTAATCAAAACCAAGCCTTTGATCAAAATTTATGGCCCCTTAAAGTTTCAAGGTTCATATCATATCTGCCTCAAGCCACTTCAGGTCCACGTGGCTCTTTGCCACTTGTCTTCCTATGTGGTGTATATGTGGCATCTACCACCTTCCCCTTCATGTAACACATAATATTATGGGGAATTCGGCATTTGGCGCTTCAATGCTGAATGCCCCTTTTTCCTTCTATGCACTTATCCTCCAGAATCCCAAAATTATGAACTCCTGAAGGATCTCAAAATCTTTCCATGTGGCTCTGGCCTTCGGCCCAATTCAAATCAACCGAGCTCACCACTCAAATCCTTCGGAGTCCCAAATTCTCAGAATCTCAAAGGGTCCACACTTACACATGGTGACGCATTAAATGAAAAGGTAGGGATAGGTGGGTCCGAGCCTTCGGCCGATTTAACCCCAACGTTCCAGCCTCCCAATATTCTCGAGGTCCCGAACTCCCAGAGTCTCGAGTACTCCACCAGCTTTTGACTGAGCACTCATGCACCAGGGGAATGACATGCGACAAAGGGTAGAGGTGACACATGGCCCCATCAGTGGGTGACACATGTCACTTTCTAATAGGCTCATAGGGACTGTGAAAAGTAAGATATAGGGTGACATGTGGCACATCAAACGTGGGTCCACGTCACCCTCGGTGATGTCAGTGTGTCATGTCCCTCTAGATTGACAACCTTCCAACATCCTTTAGATATTCACGATTGAGACATGTCCACGTGGATCTATAGATCTACGACCTCCGTTGCTTCGCAACTTCAGCGTTCAGGGGATCCACGGTGTGGATTCCTTGTTCCTCCCGGAGTGGTCAAGGTCGGTCTGACCATGGTTTGGATCGAACGATCACAAGATGTCTCGAAGCTTCTTTGGATCGACGGTCCTCATCGCTTCACAACTTTGGCGTTCAGGAGTTTGGCCATGTAGTTTTTGTTTTACTCCTGAAGTGGTCAGTGACGTACTAACCATGGTGTAGGTCCAACAGACAACAGTTGACAAGGGATAAGGGAGACACGTGGCCGAATCAACTGGCGACACATGTCGGGGTTGATTTAACCCATAAGATCTATGAAAGTCGTGAATTGGGGTGACACGTGGCACCCCTACTATGGCTCTATGTCAACCTTGGTGACGTCGACAAACAATGTCACTCTGGCCTTCGACACTTCAAAAACATCCTCATTCATCAGCATGTCAAATCTTCCAGAGTAGGTCTTCGTCGGAGTATTTTACACTATCCTTTTGGTAGTCAATCGGACGATAGAGATGGGTCCTTAAGGATCCTTAGATCCATGACTCACATTGATTCGCTACTCTGAAATTCGAGGGTTTTTGTGTTATGACACCTCTGTTCTCTTGAAGGGGTCAATGTCAGACTGACCACGGTGTAGATCCAACAGTTAGGGAAGCTTTTGAATACCCTCGGATCTACAGCTCACGTTGCTTCACAACTTTGATATTCAGGGGTTTTGATGGTTGTAGGGTCATAGCATCTCGGAGCTCCGAACTCTCGGAGTTCCAAAACTAAAAGAGCTTAGCTTCTTTTGGAATTAGAAAAGGGTTCCAAGGTCTCGATCATATGGGTTTTCCTGGAAAGCCTTGATGTTGCACGCTCTACTCTTAGCCATTATTTGGTTAGGGTCGTGGACATGAGCCCATGGCCACACAGACAGATTCTTTGAAAGGGGTGCCTTCCCTCCACAGAGTTCGAACTTAGTGACCTACGAAGGTGAATTGAGGGGTAGGTATGATTGAGGTGTTCAACAAAGTCTGGATTTGACCCTTATAATACAAAACCATTGTTTGGGGAAAATTTCCCTAAGGGTTTTCCATCAAGTACATACATCGTAAAATTATTCTTAAACTCCTATGAAATCCTATATCTAATACATCTCCTGCTGCTAAGCAAAAGAAAACAAAAACCATGCAAAATACAAAGACTCAAAGGAAAACAATAAGCATTTCTAATGATTAATCAAACAATGTAAATTTAACCATAGACCCAGACTTTCAACCATCATTTTGAGTTTAATACATAGAGTATAGAAATACTTATCAAAAGACATGATAATGAAGCAATTGTTGAGAAGGGTTCATGTTTCCATCCAACCGTAGTCACAACCAATCCTGAGCGGATTTACCATTGGCGACCCCCTAGCTAGACCATGACGCTCTGAGAGAGATTCTTTCTTCTTGATCAACGACAACTAGGGACAAATGTTACTCTCCTCCTCCCATAAGAACTTGGAAACTAGTTTTATTTTCACTAAGCAAGGGGGTTTGCAATCTTCTCTACAACCTCGTTTATTATCTTGGGCCGAAAATGCTATCAGCTACTTCTTGCACCCAGAGAAAGCTTGTTGTTCAGTTCTCCCAAGAACCCGAGAGTTGGATGCACTCTTCTCTTCTCTTCCCTCCCCTCTATGCCCACAAGTTCCTTTCTTTTATTTTTACTTCCCTAACAATATTGCATGGTTCTACATCCCCAGCTTGTGGTTAGGTCAGGAAGTCTCTTTGATGGGTACTCTTCCCATCTCCTCATTAACTCTTGAGGAGGACTTCCCCAACCACCAGCCTGACTGGTAATTTACTTTTGGGTTAGAGGAATGTTCTGGGTCTGAATAATTTAAATCTAGTAAGGTACTGGTCTGGTGGGGGTTATCTCAACCATTTATGGTCCCTCTCACCACCTCTCTCATAGCATCATGGTATACCTTGGAAAACCCCCTCCTCAACAATTATCCAACACTATCCATTTCATTCAATAATAGAAAATACATACATATTTACATTACCCTTTATAATAAAAACGTTCATCATTTCCAATGTCCGCACATATTCAGTCTGCCCATAGTCTATAGGAAAGTTATATTTATATTTACAAGCTAGGGGGAACATAGTTATTACAATCCCCTCCCCCTTAAAGGAACATCATCCCCAATGTTCGACCTGCCGATGTGTTCTATATGTGTAGAAGTAAACAAAAATGGGTATGTGTGTTTCATGGCATCCTCCATTTCCCATGTAGCCTCATCTAGACCAAAGTGTTTCCACTACACCTTGACATGTGCAATGGTTATGTTCCTTAGTGGGTTTTCCTTTCTGTCTATTATGCATTATGGCTCTGGCATGCATTCTCCCTCTGGTTCCACCTGAATCACAGACCAATCAATTATACGATTAGAATCATGTACATATTTCTTCAGTAACGAAACATGGGAAACATTATCTTCCTTTAATGTGGGAGGAAGTGCTAGTCTATATGCTACAAGTCCCACTCTATCCAAAATTTCAAAGGGTCCACAATATCGAGGTGCCATCTTGGCACAAGATCCCATTCTCAAGGAGCTTTTTCTAGGTCTAACTTGGAGATACAAATGATCCCCTGCTTTGAACTCTCTAGGAGTCCTCTTTCTGTTTGCATAACTTTTTTGTCTATCCTGAGCTATTTTCATATTTTGTTTTATTTGAATTTCTTGTTGTTCCATTTCCTTTAGCATATTTGGTCCGATTGTAATTTTGTCTACTGGGTTATTCCTGTTGATTGGAATATTGCATTGTCTACTATAGAGGGCCTCAAAAGGACTCATATTCATTTTTTCTTGATAGCCATTGTTATAATCAAACTCTACCCGTGGTAGGTAGTCTTCCCACTTCTTAGGTTGATGCATTACATGCATCCTTATCATTTCCTCTAAGACTTAGTTTACCCTCTTTGTCTGTCCATCAGTTTGAGGGTGATAGGCTGTATTGAATAGCAATTTAGTTTCAAAACCAGGAAAAAGAGATTTCCAAAAGTTTGAAGTAAATTTTGTATCTCGGTCAGATATGATTTCTTTAGGCATGCCATGGAATCTGAATATTTCCTTCATAAAAATAATGGCAATATCTATTGCCTAACAAGTTGATTTGATGAGAATAAAGTGAGCAGTCTTGCTCAGTTTGTCCACGACTACCATGATGGCATCATTCTGTTTGGTTGATTTTGGTAACCCTGTGATGAAATCCATGGAGAAGGTTTCCCATTTCCATTATGGGATTGGTAGGGGCTGCAACAACCCTGCTGGATGTCGGTGCTCTTCTTTAACCATTTGAAACTCTAGACATTTATCTAAGTAATTAGTTATGTCATTTTTCAGTCCGAGCCAATAAAATAGCTTCCTATTGGTCGCAATCATTTTTTGATGACCAGGATGACTAATATATGGTCTTTTGTGTAATTCATCCATTATTAACCTCTTCAAGTCATCACAATTTTGGATATACAACCTACCTTTTTAAGTTAGCAGGCCATCATTCAACATTTGATAACCCCCATACTTCATCCCTGTGGGTTCTTGCTCTAAGTATGATTGAAAAATGGGTCTTTTTCTTGTGCACTTTTGACTCTCTCCTTGACGTCTAATTCACAGGTGCTTACAGCTGCCAGGTGAATCACTTTCATACTTCTACTAAGGGAATCAACCACCCTATTTTATTTTACTTTGATGTGTTTTATTTCAAAGTCAAACTCACTAAGGAGAGMCATCCATCTAGCTTGTCTAGCATTGAGTTTTGGWTGATCAAACAAATATTTCAACCCACTATGGTCTRTCATAAGCACAAATATTCTACCTAGGATGTAATGCCTCTACATTTTTAAAGCATGTACTATGGAAGCCAACTCCAGATTGTGGGTCACACAATTGATTTCATGCTCATTCAATTTTCTGGATTCGTAGCAAATCACATGTCTTTCTTGCATAAGGACTCCTCCAAGCCCATCCTTGCAGGCATTTGTACACACAAGGAAGTCCTTGTTTGGGTTTGCAATCTTTAGCACAGGTGCATTGGTTATAAGGTATCTCAACTCTTGGAATCTCTCTTCACATTTTTATGTCCAAAAGAATTTAACCCCCTTTTTCTGAAGGGAGGTGATTGGGAAACCAAACTTGGGGAATCCCTTTATGAACCTTCTATAGTATACTTCTAGGCCCATAAAGGATATGATACCATATACATCCTTTGGGGTAGGCCAAGCCATAATGGATTTGATCTTGTTAGGATCAACTGCCACTCCTTCTTCAGAAATAACATGGCCTAAGTAATGGACTTGTTTCTGGAAAAAGTCACACACTAAAATTATCATAGAGTTGATGTTCTCTTAGTACTTGAAGAACTAAATTGAGATGTTCTTCATGCTCTTCCCTACTCTTAGAGTATATCAGGATGTCATCAATGATAACCAACACAAATATATCCAAGAATTTACTGAGTACATTATTCATTAAGCACATAAAATTGGTTGGTGCATTGGTAAGCCCAAATGGTACCACCACAAATTCATAGTGCCCATATATTGTCCTAAAGGTTTTTTTTTGGATGTCTTCATCCTTAATTCGAACTTGATGGTATCCAGACCTCAAGTCAATCTTGGAGAAAAATTTTCACCCCTTAATTGGTCAAATAAGTCATCGATCCTTGGCAAGGGATACTTATTCTTAATGGTCATCTTATTGAGTTGTCTATAGTCTATGCACAACCTGAGGGTGCCATCCTTCTTTTTACAAATAGGGTTGTTGCTCCCCTGGGGACACACTATGCCGAATGTATCCTTTTTCCAACATCTTCTTTAGTTGTATTTGATCTCAACTAGCTCTGGTGTACTCATTCTATAGGGAATTCTAGATTGGCATCGGTCCCAGTACAAGTTCTATTGAAAATTCAATATCTCTTCTTGGAGGTAGGCCTAGTACCTCTTCTAGAAACACATATTTATACTCTCTTAATATGGGGTGGTCTTCTAGTCTTGGTTTATTGGGATCAACAGAGTTCAACACTTGTGTTGCATACAAAGGACATCCTTTTTTGCAATACTTCTTCACTTGAAGGGATTATATTTGTCTCACTGAGCCAGGATTTTGAATCCCTTGTAGGGTTATTTTTCTCCCTTCTGCATCTTCACACTCCAAAGTTTTTTTGTAACAGTCCAACTTCATTTTATGGGAATCCAACCAGTCCATGCCAATCATTAGGTCATAAGATACTAGAGGGAGTATGTTTAAGGTGGATTGGGTGGGTAGTCCATTCATAATGAAGTGGCATGCTGGTATGACCTCTGTTAGCTTTCTTTTGGTTCCAGTGGCTAGTTGTACCAGCCATGATTTATCATGTTTTACTTGCTGCAATTTACATTTCTCAATAGTTTGAGAGGCAACATAACTCATATTATAACCAAGGTCAATTAAAATGGAAACTAATTGATTGGCAATCATACCTTCCATCTCCACCACTGAAGCTTGGTGGTCAACTTGTCTATTATCCAAGGTTGCATAGATGTGTGGCATGCTCCTAGCCACATCATTGAATTTGGTAGCCTCTTGGACATTGTAGACCCCCAATTGTTTTGATGTCTATGTGGATATTCCCTCAAAAGATGTTCTTCTCCACAACCCCAACATTTCAAATGCCCTCTCTTTTTGTTATCAGTATTACTTGGGGTTGCTCCAAAGGGTTTATTACCACTCTGAGATGGAAAATTTTGCTGATATACACTTCTAGTAGGAAGGCTCATCTTAGAAATTTTCCTATGGTTCTTAAATCTTGATGATTTAAACCCCTTCTTCTTGAATCCTGAATTATTTTTCTTCTTCCAATCCTCATGAGGTTTTGTCTTATTCTTGAATTTCTCATAGCAATACCTCTCCTTAGAGATAAGATCTTCTAAGGTCTTTGGCTCATAAAATTCAATTATGTCCCAGAAGGACTGAGGTAGTCCACTAATGAATCGTTGCATCTTTACCTTCTCATCCTTTATGTAGGGTAGATACCTCATCAGCTCAAGAAATTTGTTGATATATTCATCTATTGGGAGTTGTCTCAACTTGAGTTCAAAGAACTCCTTGGTCTTCCCATCAAAGAATTTCTATGAAAGATACTTCTTCTTGAAGTATTTCTCAAATTGTTTCCATGACAAATCCTTCTTGTGGATTCCTTTCACATTCCTAAGGTCTTCCCACCAAATGGAGGCCTTTCCATTCAGGTTGAAAATGGTTATTCAAGACTTTAAGTTTTCAAAGTAGTCATGGAATCTAAAGTACTTCTTCAAGCCAAGTATCCAAACTCCTGCTTCTTCCCCCTTTTTAATTTCTCCATCGAATGTGGGTGGTTTGGATTTCTTAAATTATTCAAGGTTATGGCTCTTGGAATGTTTCCTCTTATTTATTTTCCCTTGGTAATGTGAACTAGTCTTTCCACTAGATGATTCCTTGGAGTTGTCAGTTTCCTCACCAAAGGATTCTTCCATTGAATGTCTCTTGGCTCCATGTTGGGCCTTCTTTGAGGTGCTCCTCCTTGTGTGGCCACTTTCAGGTCCATGCTTTTGTATCTCAGGTGGACTTGGAATTTTCTTAGTATCATGTTTGTCCATATGATTGGTTGTTGGTTCATGTTGCATTTGCCTTTGTATATCTGATAGGCTTTACAGTAGGACTGCATTAATTTCATTCTTCTTTTCATGTTATTTTATCATCCTTTCATTGTCATCCTTGCAGCTCTGTAATTCTACCATGAGGCTTCTTACAATTTCGGACAAATATGGAGGGTTTCCACCACCCTCCTCTCATTAGATTCTTCCTCTCTATTGTGGGAGCTTTCCCCCAATTCATGATGTGTCACCATCCTGCACGTTGTATTTTTCCTTCTATCCATTGACCACTTGAGTGATGATAAAACATTCTTTTTCAGTTAATTATCTTACTAGTTTATGAAATACAAATCACACAGTTCAGACTTTTGAAACAAATAACAATAGCATAAAGTCTCATTCCTCTCCCCATCAGTGGTTTAAATAGGTCTCTTATGAAAGGGGTAAGGTAGCGTGTTACCCTAACAAGATTTTAAGCGACTCGTTCATGAACCCAAGCAGGCCAAGTGTTGTTGCCCACTCTGATACCAATTTGTAACACACCCAACCCCTTAAAGGGATTTTTAAGGGATGGGGCGTCGAAATTTCTCTTTCTCTCAAACATCTCTAAGCCTCTTCTTAATGATACCATCGTCTCCTTCTCATCAGGAGCTTTCCAACGACTATCGTCCTGGTCAAAACCGAGCCCTGGATCAAAATTTGTGGCCCTTTAAAGTTTCAAGGTTCATATCATATCTGCCTCAAGCCACTTCAGGTCCACATGGCTCTTTTCCACTTTTCTTCCTACATGTCTTAGATGTGGCATCCACCACCTTCCCCTTCATGTAACACATAATATTATGGGGAATTCAATGTTCGACCTTCCCTTTTTCATTCTACGCACCTATCCTTTGGAGTCCCAAAATTTCAAACTCCTGAAGGATCCTAAAATCTTGCCACATGGCTCCGGTCTTTGTCCCATTTCGAATCAACTGAGCTCACCACTCCAATCCTATGGAGTCCCAAATTCTTGGCCTCCCGAAGGGTCCGCACTTACACATGGAGACACATTAAACATAGAGGCAGGGATAGGTGGGTTCGAGCTTTCGATTGATTTAAACCCAACATTTCAACCTTCCAATCTTCCCAAAGTCCCAAACTCCTGGAGTCTTGGGTACTCCACCGTATTTTGACCGAGAAATCATGCGCGAGGGGAAGGGAACGTAACAAAGGGTAGAGGTGACACGTGGCTCCATCAGTGGGTGACACATTTCACATTCTAATAGGCTCATAGAGCCTATGAAAATTATGATTCGGGGTGACACATGGCACGTAGAACATGAGTTCATGTCACCCTGGGTGACGTCAGCGTGTCACATCCCTCTAGACTGACAACCTTTCAATTCCCTTTAGATATTTATGGTCGAGACGTGTCCATGTGGATCTATAGATATACGACCTCCATTGCTTCACAAATTTGGCATGATCTGTGGTGTGTATTCCTTGTTCCTCCCCGAGTGGTTAGTGTTAGGATGACCACGGCCTGGATCGAATGATCATGAGAGGTCTCGAAGATTCTTTGGATCGACGGTCCTCATCACTTCGCGACTTCATCATTCAATATTTTGGCCATGTAGTTTTCATTTTAATCTCAAAGTGGTCAGCACTGGACTGACCATGGTGTAGGTCCAATGGACAGCATTCGACAGGGGATACAGGAGACCTGTGGCCCAATCAACTGGAAACACATGTCAAGATCGATTTGACCCCTAATATCTATGAAATTCATGAATTGGGGTGACACGTGGCACCCCTAATATGGGTCTACGTCACTCTTGGTGACGTCGCCAGACCACATTACTCTAGCCTTTGGCACTTCAGTGACATCCTCGTTCATCAACATGATGAATCTCCTGGAGTAGGGATTTGCTGGAGTATTTCACACTATCCTTTCTCTAGTTTATCGGAGGATAGAGATGGGTCCCAAAGGATCCTTATATCCATGACTCACATTTATTCACTACTCTGGCATTCATGGGTTTTGGCTTTATGACACCTCTGTTCTCCCGAAGCAATCAACACTGGAATGACCACAACGTAGATCCAAAGGTCAAGAGGCTTCTGAATACCCTCATATCTATGTCTAACGTCACTTCGCGACTCTGAAATTTGGGGGTTTCGATGGTTTTAAGGTCATAACACCTCGGAGCTCCGAACTCCTGGAGTTCCAAAGCCAAAAGAGCTTAGCTCCTTTCAGACTTAGCAAAGGGTTCCAAGGTCTTGGTCATATGGGTTTTGATGGAAATCCTTGAGGCTACACACTCTACCCTTAGCCATTATTTGGTTAGGGTCGTGGACATGAACCCTAGTCACACAAACAAATTGTTTTAAAGGGTCACCTTCCCTCCATAGAGTTCAAACTTAGTGACCTGTGAAGGTGAATTGAGGGGCAGGTATGATTGAAGTGTTCAATGAAGTACAAACATCGTAAACTTATTCTTAAAATCCTATAAAATTCTATATCTAATAAATCTCCTACTTATAAGAAGAGGAAAATATAAACCATGCAAAATACAGAGACTCATAGGAAAAAAATAAGATTTTTTTATGATTAATCAAATGATGTAAACTTAATCATAGACCCAGACATTCAACCATCATTTCTACTTTAATACATAGAGTATAGAAATACTTATCAAAAGACATGATAGTGAAGCAACTACTGAGAAGGGTGTATGTTTCCACCCAACCATAGGCACAACCACTCCTGAACGGATTTATCGTTGGCCACCCCCTAGCTAGACCATGACGCTCTGAGAGAGATTCTTTCTTCTTGATCAGCGAAATTCAGGGAAATAGGTTACTCTCATCCTCCCATAAGAACTTGGAAATTGGTTTTCTTTTCACCAAGCAAGGGGGTTTGCAGTATTCTCTACAACCCCATTTATCATCTTGAACCAAAAATTCTACCAACTACTTCTTGCACCCAGAGCAAGCTTGTTGTTCATTTCTCCCAAGAGCCAGAGAGATGCATGCACTCTCCTCTTCTCTGCCCTCCCCTCTCTACCCACGAGTTCCTTTCTTTTATTTTTCCTTCCTCAACAAGATTGTGTGGGTTTGAATCCCCATCTTGTGGTCAGGTCAGGAAGTCTCTCGGATGGGTAATCTACCCATCTCCCCATTAACTCTTGAAGATGACTTCTCCAACCACCAGCCTAATTATTAATTTACTTGTGGGTCAGAGGAATGTTCTGGGTATGAATCATTTAAATCCAGTAAGGTATTGGTATGGTGGGGGTTATCTCAAACATTTCTGGTCCCCCTCACCACCTCTCTCATAGCATCATGGTCTACCTTGGAAAACCCCCTCCTTAGGAGTTATGCAACACTATCCATTTTATTCAATAACAAAAAATACATATATATTTACATTACCATTTATAATAAATACTTTCATCAGTTCCAATGTCCACATGTTGGCCCTTGACCAATTTTTTAGGGACACTTGGTCATATTTGACCATTTTTGGACTTCGACATCTTGTCAAAGAGGGAGCGCCAGGCGAAGCAGAGATCACGGGATCTCAGCCCACTTTTGGGGACCTTTTAGGGTTTTGGGTTAATGTAATGGGAAAGGGATGTCGGCCCATGGGTTTACCCATGTTTTAGGCGTATTTTGTAAAGTATAAATAAGTAGCTAAGCAATGTAAGATGGGGTGAGAAGATAAGCTAAGTGTTAGTAAAGGCTTTGTATATATTATGTGATCGACTTGCAGAGCTGAGTGCAAGTGTTGTAAGTGCTGAGTGCACAAATTGTAAGAAGGCTCTGTGCTAGATCTACTTGGGGAAGGAGGATCTGGTGAGGTGCACGTAGATCTCCTATCCTATGCGGAGTACAAGTAGGAGCTCTGTGTTGTAACCAAATTGAACAAAGCTAATAAAGAAGAATAAGACTTTGTGGGCGTAGCCCTAGGGTGGGAGTGAACCACGGTAACCTTGTGTATTGTGCTTAGTTCTTTGACCTAATGTGTTGGTTTCTTTCCATGTGTTATGCTTTGATATGAATATGTTATGTGCTTTGCTATGATGCTCTTAGATAGATTCACTTTGCTTTGTGCTTCTTAGATGTATGGGTGTAGATCTAATGAAGGTGTTGAGTGCTAAACCTATTTTGTTGTTGCTAAGTGCTAACTTAACATAGATCTAAGTGAATGTTGCGGTGCTCTGTGCTATCTGCGGAGTGCCTTGAGGGTTAAATACTGATGAATGATCTTTTCTAAAGTACTTCCTAAGAATAAGAATCACATATATGTGTCCCAGCTAAGGTTACAGACACCTGAGTCTTGCAACCACCCCTACCTCTACCTCGGGTGAGACTTCATCTGCTTCGCAGGTGTTGTCGAAAGGGCTGGTAGTTAGGGTTTTTTTGGTGCATTGTTGAAGCGTTGAACCCTGGGTCTGCCCCTATGCCAACAAATGCTTCTGTTACCGGGACTGAAACTGTGATTGCTGGGAATTGGGGAAGAAGAAAATTTATGCAAGAGGAAGCTCTGTGCGTAGATCTGCTTCCCTAGTGCATAACTTTTTATTCGACCTATGAAGCTTTGTGCTAAGAATAAGGTCAGATCTGAAGAAAGGAAGATCATATCTGAAGAAACGAAGCGAGATATGAGCATTTTGTGCTTTAAGAAAATTAAAAGTGGAAATTTCTGAAAGAAAGAAGTCAGATCTGCAGAAAAGAGGTAAGATTTGTAAGCTCTGTGCTCTAATAAAGGTAAGAATAGTCAAAAGTTCTTAGATTTGGAAGCTTTGTGCTCTGTAGAAGTGAGATAAGTGATTTTTTTTTTGTTTCTAGAGCATGGATCTAGGTATGTTTGATAGATTCTGTCCTAGCTTAAAAACTAGGGCATTAATAGATGAAAGAAAGTTTGATATGAATAGATCTGATAAGTATAATGATAGATATGTTATACCTATGCATCGAAAGAATGTCTGGACTAACAGGTGGATGCATGATCCTAGAAGGAAATTTTTGAAGGCTAGCCACAATGATCATAGTGCACAGTACAAGAAGAGTTGGGAATCATTGAAGAGAAAGAGAGGATTAACTCTTTGTTACAGTTGCAAAAGACCAGGACATCTTGCTAAAAAATGCCCTAGGAGAAAACCTAGTTGTCTCTGTTGCAAATCTTTGGACCACAAAGTATTGGATTTCCGTAGAATGATCACTAAGTTCGAAAGGTTGAATTTGAATCAAGAAGACCAGAAGGCAGATCCAAAAAAGGCAGAAACCCAGCAAGAATCAGAGAAAATATTAATACGGATAAAATAAACCCTTAAGGGACATAAAGATGTCTG
>JASDQU010208995.1:0-10713 GCA_032191745.1 Picea mariana | reverse complement strand
AATTTACTGAGTACATTATTCATTAAGCACATAAAATTGGTTGGTGCATTGGTAAGCCCAAATGGTACCACCACAAATTCATAGTGCCCATATATTGTCCTAAAGGTTTTTTTGTGGATGTCTTCATCCTTAATTCGGACTTGATGGTATCCAGACCTCAAGTCAATCTTGGAGAAAATTTTCTCACCCCTTAATTGGTCAAATAGTTCATCGATCCTTGGCAAGGGATACTTGTTCTTAATGGTCATCTTATTGAGTTGTCTATAGTCTATGCGCAACCTGAGGGTGCCATCCTTCTTTTTACAAATAGGGTTGTTGCTCCCCTGGGGACACACTATTACGAATGTATCCTTTTTCCAACATTTTCTTTAGTTGTATTTGAGCTCAACTAGCTCTAGTGTACTCATTCTATAGGGAATTCTAGACTGGCATCGGTCCCAGTACAAGTTCTATTGAAAATTCAATATCTCTTCTTGGAGGTAGGCCTAGTACCTCTTCTAGAAACACATATTTATACTCTCTTAATATGGGGTGGTCCTCTAGTCTTGGTTTATTGGGATCAACAAAGTTCAACACTTGTGTTGCATACAAAGGACATCCTTTTCTGCAATACTTCTTCACTTGAAGGTATGATATTTGTCTCACTGAGCCAAGATTTTGAATCGCTTGTAGGGTTATTTTTCTCCCTTCTGCATCTTCACACTCCAAAGTTTTTTTGTAACAGTCCAACTTCATTTTATGGGAATCTAACCAGTCCATGCCAATCATTAGGTCATAAGATCCTAGAGGGAGTACGTTTAAGGTGGCTTGGGTGGGTAGTCCATTCATAATGAAGTGGCATGCTGGTATGACCTCTGTTAGATTTCTTTTGGTTCCAGTGGCTAGTTGTACCAGCCATGATTTATCATGTTTTACTTGCTGCAATTTACATTTCTCAACAGTTTGAGGGGCAACATAACTCATATTAGAACCAAGGTCAATTAAAATGGAAACTACTTGATTAGCAATCATACCTTCTATCTCCACCACTGAAGCTTGGTGGTCAGCTTGTCTATTATCCAAGGTTGCATAGATGCGTGGCATGCTCCTAGCCACATCATTGACTTTGGTAGCCTCTTGGACATTGTAGACCCCCAATTGTTTTGATGTCTATGTGGATATTCCCTCAGAAGATGTTCTTCTCCACAACCCCAACATTTCAAATGCCCTCTCTTTTTGTTATCAGTATTACTTGGGGTTGCTCCAAAGGGTTTATTACCACTCTGAGATGGACAATTAGGTTGATATACACTTCTAGTAGGAAGGATCATCTTAGAAAATTTCCCATGGTTCTTAAATCTTGAGGATTTAAACCCCTTCGTCTTGAATCCTGAATTATTTTTCTTCTTCCAATCCTCATGAGGTTTTGTCTTATTCTTGAATTTCTCATAGCAATACCTCTCCTTAGAGATAACATCTTCTAAGGTCTTTGGCTCATAAAATTCAATTATGTCCCAGAAGGACTGAGGTAGTCCACTAATGAATCGTTGCATCTTTACCTTCTCATCCTTTATGTAGGGTACATACCTCATCAGCTCAAGTAATTTGTTGATATATTCATCTATTGGGAGTTGTCTCAACTTGAGTTCAAAGAACTCCTTGGTATTCCCATCAAAGAATTTATATGAAAGATACTTCTTCTTGAAGTATTTCTCAAATTGTTTCCATGACAAATCCTTCTTGTGGATTCCTTTCACATTCCTAAGGTCTTCCCACCAAATGGAGGCCTTTCCATTTAGGTTGAAAATCGCTATTCAAGACTTTAAGTTTTCAGAGTAGTCATGGAATCTGAAGTACTTCTTCAAGCCAAGTATCCAAACTCCTGCTTCTTCCCCCTTTTTAATTTCTCCATCGAATGTGGGTGGTTTGGATTTCTTAAATTATTCAGGGTTATGGCTCTTGGAATGTTTCCTCTTATTTATTTTCCCTTGGTAATGTGAACTAGTCTTTCCACTAGATGATTCCTTGGAGTTGTCAGTTTCCTCACCAGAGGATTCTTTCATTGAATGTCCCTTGGCTCCATGTTGGGCCTTCTTTGAGGTGCTCCTCCTTGTGTGGCCACTTTCAGGTCCATGCTTTTGTATCTCAGGTGGACTTGGAATTTTCTTAGTATCATGTTTGTCCATATGATTGGTTGTTGGTTCATGTTTCATTTGCCTTTGTATATCTGATAGGCTTTACAGTAGGACTGCATTAATTTCATTCTTATTTTCATGTTCTTTTATCATCCTTTCATTGTCATCCTTGCAGCTCTGTAATTCTACAATGAGGCTTCTTACAATTTCAGACAAATCTAAAGGGTTTCCACCACCCTCCTCTCATCAGATTCTTCCTCTCTATTGTGGGAGCTTTCCCCCAATTCATGGTGTGTCACCATCCTGCACGTTGTATTTTTCCTTCTGTCCACTGATCGCTTGAGTGATGATAAAACATTCTTTTTTAGTTAATTATCTTACTAGTTTATGAAATACAAATCACACAGTTCAGAATTTTGAAACAAATAACAATAGCATACGGTATCATTCCTCTCCCCATCATTGGTTTATATAGGTCTCTTATGAAAGGGGTAAGGTAGCGTGTTAGCCTAACAAGATTTTAAGCGACTCGTTCATGAACCCAAGCAGGCCAAGTGTTGTTGCCCACTCTGATACCAATTTGTAACACACCCAACCCCTTAAAGGGATTTTTAAGGGATGGGGTGTCGAAATTTCTCTTTCTCTCAAACATCTCTAAGCCTCTTCTTAATGACACCATCATCTTCTTCTCATCAGGAGCTTTCCAACGACTATCGTCCTGGTCAAAACCAAGCCCTGGATCAAAATTTGTGGCCCTTTAAAGTTTCGAGGTTCATATCATATCTGCCTCAAGCCACTTCAGGTCCACATGGCTCTTTACCACTTTTCTTCCTACATGTCTTAGATGTGGAATCCACCACCTTCCCCTTCATGTAACACATAATATTATGTGGAATTCAATGTCCGACCTTCCCTTTTTCATTCTATGCACCTATCCTTCAGAGTCCCAAAATTCCGAACTGCCGAAGGATCCTAAAATCTTGCCATGTGGCTCCAGTCTTTGTCCCATTTTGAATCAACTGAGCTCACCACTCCAATCTTATGGAGTCCCGAATTCTCGGGCTCCTGAAGGGTCCGCACTTACACATGGAGACACATTAAACGTAGAGGTAGGGATAGGTGGGTTTGAGCTTTCGGTTGATTTAAACCCAACATTTCAACCTTCCAATCTTCCCAAAGTCCCGAACTCTTGGAGTCTCGGGTACTCCACCATATTTTGACCGAGAACTCATGCACGAGGGGAATGGAACGTAACAAAGGGTAGAGGTGACATGTGGCTCCATCAGTGAATGACACATTTCACATTCTAATAGGCTCATAAGGCCTGTGAAAATTATGATTCGGGGTGACACGTGGCACGTAGAACATGGGTTCATGTCACCCTGGGTGACGTCAGCATGTCACATCCCTCTAGACTGACAACCTTTCAATTCCTTTTAGATATTTATGGTCGAGACGTGTCCATGTGGATCTATAGATATGCGACCTCCATTGCTTCACAAATTTGGCGTGATCTGTGGTGTGTATTCCTTGTTCCTCCCGGAGTGGTTAGTGTTAGGATGACCACGGTCTGGATCGAATGATCATGAGAGGTCCCGAAGCTTCTTTGGATCGACAGTCCTCATCGCTTTGCGACTTCGTCATTCAATATTTTGGCCATGTAGTTTTCATTTTAATCTGGAAGTGGTCAGCACCGGACTGACCATGGTGTAGGTCCAATGGACAACATTCGACAAGGGATACAGGAAACCCGTGGCCCAATCAACTGGAAACACATGTCAAGATCGATTTGACCCCTAATATCTATGAAATTCATGAATTGGGGTGACACATGGCACCCCTAATATGGGTCTACATCACCCTTGGTAATGTCGCCAGACCACATTACTCTGGCCTTTGGCACTTCAGTGACATCCTCATTCATCAACATTATGAATCTCCTGGAGTATTTCACACTATCCTTTCTCTAGTTTATCGGAGGACAGAGGTGGGTCCCAAAGGATCCTTATATCCATTACTCACATTTATTTGCTACTCTGGCATTCAGGGGTTTTGGCTTTATGACACCTCTGTTCTCCCGAAGCGATCAACACTGGAATGACCACAACGTAGATCCAATGGCCAGGAGGCTTTTGAATACCCTCAGATCTATGTCTAACGTCACTTTGCGACTCTGAAATTTGGGGGTTTTGATGGTTTTAAGGTCATAACAGCCCAGATCTTTGAACTCTCGAAGTTCCAAATCCAAAAGAGCTTAGCTCCTTTCAGACTTAGCAAAGGGTTCCAAGGTCTCGGTCATATGGGTTTTGTTGGAAATCCTTGAGGTTACACGCTCTACCCTTAGCCATTATTTGGTTAGGGTCATGGACATGAGCCCTAGTCAAACAGATAGATGGTTTTAAAGGGTCACCTCCCCTCCATAGAGTTCAAACTTAGTGACCTGTGAAGGTGAATTGAGGGGAAGGTATGATTGAAGTGTTCAATGAAGTACAATCATCATAAACTTATTCTTAAAATCCTATAAAATCCTATATCTAATAAATCTCCTACTTCTAAGAAGAGGAAAACATAAACCATGCAAAATACAGAGACTCATAGGAAAACAATAAGAATTTTTTATGATTAATCAAATGATGTAAATTTAATCATGGACCCAGACATTCAACCATCATTTCTACTTTAATACACATAGTATAGAAATACTTATCAAAAGATACAATAGTGAAGCAACTGCTGAGAAGGGTGCATGTTTCCACCCAACCATAGGCACAACCACTCCTGAACGGATTTATCGTTGGCCACCCCCTAGCTAGACCATGACGCTCTGAGAGAGATTCTTTCTTTTTGATCAACGAAATTTAGGGAAATAGGTTACTCTCATCCTCCCATAAGAATTTGGAAATTGGTTTTCTTTTCACCAAGCAAGGGGGTTTGTAGTATTCTCTGCAACCCCATTTATCATTTTGGACCAAAAATGCTACCAACTACTTCTTGCACCCAGAGAAAGCTTGTTGTTCATTTCTCCCAAGAGACAGAGAGATGCATGCACTCTCCTCTTCTCTGCCATCCCATCTCTTCCCACGAGTTCCTTTCTTTTATTTTTCCTTCCTCAACAAGATTGTGTGGGTTTGAATCCCCATATTGTGGTCAGGTTAGGAAGTCTCTCGGATGGGTAATCTACCCATCTCCCCATTAACTCTTGAGGATGACTTATCCAACCACCAGCCTAATTATTAATTTACTTGTGGGTCAGAGGAATGTTCTGGGTATGAATCATTTAAATCCAGTAAGGTATTGGTATGGTGGGGGTTATCTCAAACATTTATGGCCCCCCTCACTACCTCTCTCATAGCATCATGGTCTACCTTGGAAAACCCCCTCCTCGGGAGTTATGCAACACTATCCATTTTATTCAATAACAAAAAATACGTATATAATTACATTACCATTTATAATAAAAACTTTCATCAGTGCCAAAGTCCACATGTTGGCCCTTGACCAATTTTTGAGGGACACTTGGTCATATTTGACCATTTTTGGACTTCGACATCTTGTCAAAGAGGGAGCGCCAGGAGAAGCAGAGATCATGGGATCTCAGCCCACTTTTGGGGACCTTTTAGGGTTTTGGGTTAATGTAATGGGAAAGGGATGTCGGCCCATGGGTTTACCCATGTTTTAGGCCTATTTTGTAAAGTATAAATAAGTAGTTAAGCAATGTAAGATGGGGCGAGAAGATAAGATAAGTGCTAGTAAAGGCTTTGTATATATTATGTGATCGACTTGCAGAGCTGAGTGCAAGTGTTGTAAGTGCTGAGTGCACAGATTGTAAGAAGGCTTTGTGCTAGATCTACTTGGGGAAGGAGGATCTAGGAGGTGTGCGTAGATCTCCTGTCCTATGCAGAGTACATGTATGAGCTCTGTGTTGTAACCAGATTGAACAAAGCTAATAAAGAAGAATAAGACTTCGTGGACGTAGCCCTGGGGTGGGGGTGAACCACGGTAACTCTGTGTATTGTGCTTAGTGCTTTGACCTAATGTGTTGGTTTCTTTCCATGTGTTATGCTTTGATATGAATATGCTATGTGCTTTGCTATGATTCTCTTAGATAGATTCACTTTGCTTTGTGCTTCTTAGTTGTATGGGTGTATATCTGATGAAGGTGTTGAGTGCTAAACCTATTTTGTTGTTGCTAAGTGCTAACTTAACCTAGATCTAAGTGAATGTTGCGGTGCTCTGTGCTATCTGCGGAGTGCCTTGAGGGTTAAATACTGATGAATGATCTTTTCAAAAGTACTTCCTAAGGGTAAGAATCACAGATCTGTGTCCCAGCTAAGGTTACAGACACCTGAGTCTTGCAACCACCCCTACCTCTACCTCGGGTGAGACTTCATCTACTTCGCAGGTGTTGTCGAAAGGGATGGTGGTTAGGGTTTTGTTGGTGCGTTGTTGAAGCGTTGAACCCTGGGTCTGCCCTTATGCCAACAAATGCTTCTGTTGCTGGGACTGAAACTGTGATTGCTGGGAATTGAGGAAGAAGAAAATTTATGCAGGAGGAAGCTCTGTCCGTAGATCTGTTTCCCTAGTGCGCAGATTTTTATTTGACCTATGAAGCTTTGTGCCAAGAATAAGGTCAGATATGAAGAAATGAAGATCATATCCGAAGAAAATAAGCGAGATATGAACGTTCTGTGCTTTAAGAAAAGTAAAAGTGGAAATTTCTGAAAGAAAGAAGTCAGATTTGTAAAAAAGAGGTAAGATTTGTAATCTCTATGCTCTAATAAAGGTAAGAATAGTCAAAAGTTCTTATATCTGGAAGCTTTGTGCTCTGTAGAAGTGAGATAAGTGAATTTGTTTTTGTTTCTAGAGCATGGATCTAGGTATGTTTGATAGATTCTGTCCTAGATTAAAAACTAGGGAATTAATAGATGAAAGAAAGTTTGATATGAATAGATCTGATAAGTATAATGATAGATATGGTATACCTATGCACCGAAAGAATGTCTGGACTAGCAAGTGGATGCAGGATCCTAGAAGGAAATTTTTGCATGCTAGCCACTATGATCCTAGTGTCCAGTACAAGAAGAGTTGGGAATCATTGAAGAGAAAGAGAGGATTAACTCTTTGTTACAGTTGCAAAAGACCAGGACATCTTACTAAGGAATGCCCTGGGAGAAAACCTAGTTGTCTCTGTTGCAAATCTTTGGACCATGACATATTGGATTTCCCTAGAATGATCGCTAAGTTGGAAAAATTGAATCTGAATCAAGAAGACCAGAAGGCAGATCCAGAAAAGGTAGAAACCCAACAAGAATCAGAGAAAATATTAATACGGATAAAATAAACCCTTAAGGAACATAAAGATGTCCGATTACCAGAGATCTTCAAAGAAAAGGAGAAAGTCGAAGAAAGAATAGGGGACTTCGACATTGACTGTATTCTTGATGAAGAAACACAAGTGAACATTATGCCAGAAAGAACTTGGGAAGCTATAGGAAATCCTTCCATGATCCCTTCCCTAGGAGGAACAGTTTTATTCAGAGGGAAGCTAGTAAACCTATGTGGAAGGCTCGCTCGGATACCTATGACTGTCAATGGAACTTCGATAGAGGAAGACTTTGAGATTATTAAATTTGTTGAAGATAGCACCCCGTTTACAATGCTCATAGGAAAACCTTGGATTGATAGAGAATAAGCCAAACGAAAAGAGGAAGAAGGAGTTTTGGAACAGAAGAAGCAAGAGCTAAAAGACTTTATGACAAGAAGGATCGCGCACTTGATTGAATAATAGAAGAGCCAGTCGTAGATATTTAATCCTAGCAACCCTGATGTCTAGGTTAAGAGAATGCTATAGGATCCGCAGAAGATAGAGTTACCTATTTTCGATACAGAAGAAGTATTACGCAGGAACCCTAGGAAAGAATTTCAACAGCACGAATCAACTAAGACCACAGAAGATAAGCACCAGAATGGTAAAAGCATTACTGAGATGAAGCTCACTGGGAATAAGGCTAGAAAGTTAAGAAGGAAAAAGGCTAATACTGTAAGGTCACACGAAGTTCTAGAGGATACTTCGTAGAAATAAACATTGTAGAATCGGAGCTTCGCCGAGATATTAGAACAATGACATAGCGTACTTCACCATGACGAAGCAATATAGTCGTTGGGGATGATATATCCGTTCGACTTTTGCTCCGAACAGGAAGAAAATAAATAAATGTTCATTATCCAACCATTGAATAGCGCCATAATGAGTCGAACAGGAGTTAATGAAGGACCATACCCATTGCAAGCATATCGTTGCTAAGCTTCCCTACTTAGTCTATCACGCCATGCACCGAGAATACTTTTTGCTAAGTGAGAAGTTGAGCATGAAACCTGAGATTAACTTACCCTGAGATCATTACCTTGTTTCCATATTCACTATAGTCCCTGAATTCCTTTCGCACCTGAGCTAACTGACCCAAGCTTGTATGTCGGACGAGCTCAACATTGCTAGGAAAATAGTTGAAGAAGCTTTAATCAACTTAATGAATGAGAGAGTCATGTCGGAGTGAGGAATGTCTACAGGTGTACAAGCATCATCCTTGGGAGCATTGCCAGCTTCCCCCTCCACTGTTCAAGCAGGACCATCCCGACCGCCTTCAAAAAGACGATCTAAGCTCGGAAACAAATTTGCCACTATGAAGATGATTCGAAGTATCTTGCCTAGATATATCCCACCACTAAGCGGCACAGTGAATCGAGACACTGTACCCATAGAATTCGACTATGCTTTGGTCACTGCGTACCTCTCAAAAGGGGTGCACGTAGTTCGTGCTGACCAGGATAAGCTCACCGCGCTGAAATTTAGTGATTTTAACCTTGGAGATCGTAAGGTTTACAGTATGCTAGCCCTGCACAAGTACCTAACTATCACAAAAGGGAGGTTGAGAAAAACAAAGGTGAGGTTACTCTGCCTAGAGAGGAGAAAGAGCCCTATAAGAAAAGGAAGGTCACCCCACCAAATCCCTCATCTCGGAAGAAAACTAAGGCCACCCGGACTACGTTTAAGACTACCCTCACACAGGATAACTTCGACTTCTTGATCACTGCGCTAAATGATGCCTCACTAGAGATCGCAGAAAGGTAAGAAGCGAAGCAGGAGGAGATATTCATCCGACTCAAGGGTTAACTTCAAGAAGTGAAATAGACACTCTAGCCCAGCCAGGTCATTTCTACTATGCCCTTGATGACAGGAATAGAAACAACAAGTGATGAGCCCACTCAATTACACCAGATCGCTGAGAAAGTCGAAGCTCGCCTTTGACGAGCTCAAGAAGACATGGCACAAGCCACCCAGGCTTTGGCACAAGTACAGAGTGCACTTATAGTACAACAGAGGAAGGCAGAATAGGAACAACTTGCCTTACAAGCGAAGTGGGAGGAGGAAAAAGAACAGTTACAGCAGAGCAAGGACCAATTGCTAGCAGAGCAACTTGATGTGCAGGAATGAGTTCACAAAGAACTTCGCTCTGTGACGGTCATTGAAGTGAAGATTGAAGAATGTGTCCCTCAACAGGTGACAAAATTTGAAGAAGTAATCCAACAACTTCAACAACACATCACAGATATGGAACTTCGTACCATACCCGAGACTCCCCAAGAAGTAAGAGATCTAAGGGAGGCAACTGCCCATAGCGCAATTGACAGGTTAAAAACCTTGGCTTTGGAATGTAAGCAACTGAGTGCTAGAAGCGCCCAGACTTATGAGAACCTCACAGAGAACCCTGAACTACAGACATTAGAGATGCATCTCCAAGAAGCAAAGCAGCATGCAGATACGCTACAGGTGCAACTAAAGGCCTTAACCCCAGTCAAAAGAATGAAGTGATTTCTAGAACAATGCACCGCCCAACAACAAGTACACATGCTACAAAGTAAATTGATGGAAGTCTCTCAATGACTTCAACCCCTCCAAGAGAAAGCATGTTAAGGACCTAACCCGCACATAGGTAGATCAATGTATTCGGATGTAATAAAGGTCAATATTAATAAGACCTTTCAATAAAATAGAATAAGGTGGATGTAAGAAGACCTAATAGAAGCTTCCGCTTCTAGAAGGATTTTCCTCTAGATGATTCTCTTAATAGACATAGTTAGTATAAATAAGGGTCAAGGGTATGAAAACCCTAACTTGGAGATTATTGTAACAGAGCACTACTCGACTGGAGGTTGCCCCCTCGAAGAGGCCTGTGAACATTTCTATTTGAATCAAAGTTCTATTTTTGTTGCTATTTCGTATATCATTTCTATGTATTGTGAAGATTATGTTGGATATTCTACTGTTATTCTGTTATTTCTAGCATTTCATTTATGTTCTGCATATTTTATATATCTGGTATCTTGCAAGTGGTATCAGAGCACTTTCCTTGGCAGAAATTGTGGGTATTTTTTTTCAGGGTAGAGACGTATTCCGGCGTTTTTAGGACACAGAGATCTGTCGTTACACGCATAAACCCGCAGTTGAGGGATTCATACACACAAGAAATAAAAGTGGTTCTTAAGCGCACATCTGTTGGCCACCCTTGTAACCCCTGTTGGTACCCCTTCGAGTGGTAGC
>JASDQU010208994.1:5107-20611 GCA_032191745.1 Picea mariana | reverse complement strand
AACCCTAAGAGAGTTTCATAGGTGCTTCCTCCACTCACAAGTTTAATTTCATCCATAAATTTGTGAAGGAAATCATCCCTAGGGTTAAACTCCTAAATCCCTAAAGTGATAGCACTTTGGGAGTTTGAAGAAACTAACAAGGGAGAAAAGGTTTCTAGAGACGAAAAGTGATTGCCCTCTAGAAACTCTTTAAGGCTTGAAAATGAATTCCCTAATGTGCTAGAACCTTAAATTTGAAGCCATACCTCCTAGATATTACTACTATCATCTCCAAACATATTGTGTTGTTGTTGTAAAAGACTCTATATCCCTAAGGAACTAATCATTTAAACTCTCTTGTGGTGAAAGTGATCAACAAACTCTCAATCTTCAATGTCTCAAGATATATACTAACTCTATTAACACTAACTTGAGATAATTTGGTAGTAAGCTTCCTACTATTCCAAACGTTTGCTACAACCATACTAACTTACTCTAATTTGATGCAACCATTGCTCTAATAGTGGCTAAACACACCCATAAATTGCATCTAATGATTGAACAATGTTCTATTGAGTAAATGCTAGATTTTCATGATAAATTGTTGCAATTCTGAAGTGTATTTCTTGATTCTATTATAATTTACCTATTTCAGTTGTATTACTATATATTTCTGAAATTTCTTAATATCCACAAAAAATTAACGTTTTCTAGTTCATTATGAGGTTTATATTGCATACTTGTACTTGGAAATCATTATATATACACTACAATTGTCCATGTTATAGGCAAGTAATCATGTGAGCTCCATACCTCATCCATTTCAAAGACATAGACCAATCTTAGATGATCGAGAGGGGTGTGGTAGGATTGGCTAATAAACTTTCTACTTTGATCCCTTGAGGTCACCAGGGAAGCCTCCCCTATGGTGGACCTCATCCATCACTAAAACATGGGGATTTATTACTAAGGTGATAGTGATAGGATTTCCTTTAGTTATGTAGGATTTGGTGATCTTGTGTCGTGATTTGCACAACTACAAATTCTACAATAGCATTTTGGTGCCATTGTAAGCTTCTCCCGAATCCCTTATCTTACAAATATTACCTCGAAAATCCAGTGAGGGTGATTCCCTCACCTTCCTTTGATGATCGAAATAGTTCATCTTGTGATTCCACTAGTATAGTCCTAGGTGTCATCCTTGTCTCAACTTTGTATACTCTCAAGTGATGTAATCATGGCACCTGGGAATGACCAAGAAAAATATCCTTTTATTGATTTTAAGAACATTACTTGATATCCACATGATTTTGTTGTTTGGGGAGACCATCCAATGTTTGAGGGTCATGTTTTTATTCATATCTTAAAGTCTTGAGTACCTATGGGAAATAGAATCATAGCTTGAGGACATACAAATAATTTTTTTTATACCTTTCCGTCCCTCGGAAGTACAAAATTGGGTCAAGTATTGTTGCAAACCAAAAGGAATATCTTCACTCATAGATATCATTAGTAGATTCATTGAGAATTGGAGCCCAAAATATCAGACATATGAAGATGTCCTTCAAAATATCAAAGTAGTCCTTGAAGACATAGGGTTCACCAATGAGATTGTAGAAGATCTTAGGAAGGTGTATCATGCTAAAAAACAGAACCCAAGGAAGAGATTTGCGAAGAGCCTCCTCATGAAGACAAAGTGTTGGTGTTTTCTCCTCCATTTGATGAATTTACCCAAGCTTCCATTCCTCCTACACAAGAAGAAGAGAATGTGGTGAGTTATTTTCATTTGAATTTTTTTTTGATGATTTATTTCATGATTAATAAAATGAAGAAGTGCTAGAAGAACCCTTGGATGCACTAGGCCTTGCATGTTATAATAAAAGTGATGATGTGGTTGATAACAATGATGATTTTATACCTGTTGGGAGACGTAAATGGGATGTGATTGGTCACGATGAACATCCCATCTATGATATTGAATGTCGTATTTGATTGTTTCCTTTACAACAACCATATATGATTGCTACTGATTTTGATGTCTGTTGCAAGGAGATGACATGATTGAGGATATATTTCAACAACCTAGGGATGATTTTTTGTAGAAACCTCGTGATGCTTTCTGATCATACCCTGGTGTATTTGATACATATTTTTTTGAGCACTTGAATTTAATCGACGAAGAAGGTTTCCAACCATCATTGTGCTCCAATTTTGATGAGGGTAGGGATATGATTTTCCCAGAGAAGGATTTTTGTGATGATATTTTCCATCCTTCCTCTTTCCCTTCACATTTCTATGTTGCTAACTATGAAGTTGTGAAACACATTCCTTGTCCCGGGCTATTTCTAGGGAAATTTTTTTTCTTAGAATTTAAGGTTATGTTGAATTCTTTAAGAAGAAGTTTGACATCTAAATCATTCAACCTTCCCCTGAGTATATGTTAGTAATCCTCCATATTCTTGGTCATCCCTTCTTATGCCTCAAGGAGTGATAGTATCCAAGGTAGTAAACCTTCAAAGTATTTGAGCCAACCTTATGAGTATTTATCTTATCATACCCACATTTATAGGTGGATCGAGCATTCTTGTGGGAACATGACTTGGCATAATCTGGTCCCACCCTCCCACCTCCATGGGTTAGACTTTATGATTAGTTATGATACAATGCATTTTCTAGCTCAAGACCTTTTTGTTCTTGACTTATCTTTAGTTAGGTTCATGATGAAGCATAGGGGTAGATGTTTCGATACAATTCTAGGATGGTTTTACCGGTTATATGATTACACCTACCATTTTACTAACATAGATTAGAGTAGGTAGGTTAGAGTAGGAATTTGGCATACTGCATCGCATTTTTTATATGTTTCATCTTTCATACCATGCTATTACAGTTTCATTTCACTTGAATTTTCATACATGTGTATGATTTGCATATTATTTTCTTACATCATTGCAGATTTTTATGTTACAATCGTATGTTTTGCATACTCATATTGATATGTTAGAATAAAAAATGTAAAATAATTTTGTTTTCAAGTTTTTATCTACATTTTTATAACTAGCATATTTTATCATATGAATAAGGGGTGAGTGAGACACCCTTCAATATCCAAACATGTCTTGTTTCAGTGTGTGTAGGAATAGGTCATACCATGAGACGTTGAGGTTCTCATGCACTCTACGGTGAGCACATGTCCCCATGTAGGAGCCAGATGTTACCCCCCCAAGTTAGGGGTGACTAAAGAGATCATATCTCAAGGCCCATAGGTAGCATACATGGAGTGTCAAGAGTCAAATCAAGCAATAAAGCCCATAGAGTTGATCCTATTCATGTTGATCACCATTCATCACCAACAATATAGAAACATCCACTACATCGGCTTAGTCCCAAAGCACGACATATCATACTTAATTAGGTAACAATTATAGCATCATAGTGAGTGTCACTTTAATAATCAAATAATTTGGTTATGTTTCAAGGAATCCTTTCTTGATTATAGAACTCTTGCCTATAAATTATACGTTTTTCTAATTTCACCTTGGTGGTTGTCATTGTGTCCTAGAAAGTTGGTCACGCTAGGGGAAAGGGTTGTTACTGGGTAGCTAATTGAAAGGTCATTGTAACATTCCCATTTTTAATCACCATTTTCCACACTTATTCCCATCTATTTCCTCATATTTTAGGTTTTTGGGTTCATTGACCCAAAGAAGGGATTGTACCTCATTTCATCGGAAGAAGGGGATAAAGGGCCAGAGGTGTTGGTCATCTCTCTCTTCTAAAAATGTGCTACACTTGGACGAAATGTATGGATCATTCTTTGCTGATTTTTTGGATGAATTTGTTGCGATTAGGGTTTGTTCTTGTCAAATCTTAGTGAAGTAAGTAGAATTATGAAATTTCATTTTATGCTATAGAATGTTCATGGTAAATTTTACTTATTCATATAGAAAAATATTGCTTGAAAAAACCCTAAGAGAAGAGCATAAGTGCTTCCTCCTCTCACAACGCTAATTTCATCTATAAATTTGTGAAGGAAATCCTCACTAGGGTTAAACTTCTAAATCCCTAAAGTGATAGAATTTTGGGAGTTTGGTTATAGAATCTTGATTGTGACACAATTGAAGAAACTAAGAATGGAGAAATGGTTGCTAGAGACCAAAAGTGATTGCACTCTAGCAACCCTTCTCTTTAAGGCTTGAAAACTAAGGCCCTAATGTGCTGGCACCTTCCATTTGAAGCCCTACCTCTTAGATATTGCTACTATCATCTCCAAACATATTGTATTGATGTTTTAAAAGACTATGTATCCCTAATACACTAATCATTTAAACTCTCTTGTGGTGAAAGTGATCAACAAACTCTTAATCTTCAATTTCTCAAGCTATCTACTTACTCTACTAACACTAACTTGAGATAATTTGGTAGTAAACTTGTTGTTGTTGAAAACGTTTGAGACAACCATGCTAATTTACTTTAATTTTCTACGTACATTGATATGATTGTGGCTTAACACACCCATAAATTGCATCTAATGATTAGACAATGTTCTATTGAGTAAATGCTAGACTTTCATGATAAATTGTTGCAATTCTAAAGTGTATTTCTTATTTCTATTATAATTCATCTATTGTTGTTTTATTACATTTTATTGTTGCAATTTCATAATAGTCACAACAAATTATTAGTGTCTAGTGTCTTATGAGGTTTTTATTGCATACTTGTACTTGGAAATAATTATATGTATGCTACAATTGTACTTTTTCTAGGCAAGTACTCACATGAGCTCCATACCTCTTCTATTTCACAAACATAGATCAATCTTAGGTGATCAAGAGAAGGGGCAATAGGCTTGGCTAATAAAATTTCTACTTTTATCCCTTGATGTCAACGGGAAGCCTCCCCTATGGTGGTATTCCTCCATCACCAAAACATGGGTATCTCTTACTAAGTTGATAGTGGTAGGATTTCATGTAGTTACGCAGGATTTTGTGATCTTGTGTTGGGCTTTGCGCAACTACAAATCATGTGATAAGGAAATATACATATTATTTATAGAGGTAAGTTATAGGTCCAACCTCTCTTCAAGGTATAAAAATGCCACATACACATGTTGTGCAATCTCGACCTTAATTAATGAACAATTACCATTATTATTCCTTGACTACAAATTAATATAGTAATTGTTTTGCATTTAATTGCATGAAAATCAATGCAAAACCATTAACAAACTATTTTCAATCTTAAGTTTTACATTTATATTTCAAAGTCTTTTCTAATGATAAATGATGTTTTGTTAACATGATTTTAAAAATCCTGTAATTTTTTTCATATTTTTCATTAATCTAAGGTGAACTTTAGTCCATTGTGTTGTGGGTGATATCCAATAAGAATTCACACATTGCACTAAATAAAATATTTAATAAACAAAAAGAATAGATTATGACATTTTCAATTAATTAATTTTAATACTTGGATGCCCAACTCCATTGGTCTACCATTTTTCTTTATGATTCACTTTTGAATCATGGAATATGCTTGCATAGAGAGTGTACTCAAACTAGTTTCAAACGTGGAAGGTTCATTTCAAGTATAAAAAATCTTATTCAACAACAAATTTATATGGCCATGCAAACAAATAGGTAAATGCATCCTCACCACACATGTAAAATTCTCATGCATGCCATTTTCTCTAGTAGTCTCATGGTTGACATTAGTTCACATGATGGAGAAATAAAATCCGTAGAACACAACCCTCGAGATCAAAGAAACGCTCCTATATAGAACAAGATCTTTCCCCTTATTGTAACAATTTCTCCATTTCATAATCATTCGTATGTTTCTTCTCACCACTCGGGTGGTTCCTCAATAATAATAAGGAGAACCTTTAAAAAAAATACACTTTTCTACAAGAGGCTCTTTTGTGAAACATTTGGTGAGAAGCTTGAGTAGTTTCATTGTGAAAAAATTCATGAATTATAAGAGTAAGTGTTTGGATTCTATTAATTCCATTACTCTTATCATTCCTATAAATATCATTTTAGAGTATATGATGAGGGATTTGGTGGAGATGATTGATGACTAGAATAACTATTTTGTAAAAACAATTAGTATGGAAAAAATCATAGATTGAATGCTCTTAAAATGTTCATAAATAGAATCCTATATGCCAAATTCATAGGTCTATATGCCCCAAATTGCAACAAACCAATGAAATGTGTCTCATGTGCCCAAAAATTTAGGTCAACATGGTTATAATGTGATCTTATATATTTTAAATATGTGCATCGACATTTTCATATGACCACTATATCTCACATGTGTGCAAAATTACAAAAAGACAAGGAATAAGCATTCATGCTACTTCATCATCTTGTTATTATTATTGTTATTTTAATTGTTCTTGTTAACAAATTATATAAATATTTCGGCCATGGAAATTAAAGAATCCACACACACATGTTTTGGGTCTTGGGGATCATTTATGTCTATTGGCAATTATTTTTATTGGAATTCATTTTGTTTCTCATGATCGTCATCATATTATTTGGAAATGAATATGAAAACATGGATTTTAGATAAAACCTCGTCACCATATTCACACAAACCCACCTTCTTTTATCTCTACAACCTATGCCCGTGCAATACCCTTGTTTCCCCTAGATTGTAAATATAATTATGTTATTGCTAAAATATTGCGGGTAGATCTGTTATGTATAGATCTTTGGAAAACATGAACCTTTGCTAAAGGATGTCATGTAAATATTTTTTTCATTTATATAAAAAGGGAAAATGTTGAATAATTGTTGAAGGGGATTTCCTCTACAAGCTATGATGCCATGAGAGGGAAACAATGAGGAAATTTCCCTTGTCAATTTAATATTCGATAAAAACCTAGATTGCCCATTTTTATAGAATTTCAGTTAATGAAGGAAGTTGGTAGTTGAAGTACCAGCTTCCCACAATTATGAAATAGAATGGGTGTTGTACCAGAACTTCCTTTTCTCATAATCATGGGAATAAAATTACCCATCTAGAGTATTCTGGGCTAGCCCATGAATTGGGGGTTTGACCCATGAAATCTTATTGTAGAAGGAAATAAAAAAGGAAAATCATGGGAAGAGAGGTAAAGGACATATAAAATTGGGTCTACAGACCAAATCTGAGTGGAGAGTGGTGTGATAACTCCTCTGGCTCTTAGAAGAATAGAGAGAAGTAAACAGACATGATTTCTGGTGCATGAACCATTAACAACTGTCTTCAAATAATGATGATAAACAAGGCTACAAAATTGTATTGATTGGCGAAGCAATCATGAAGGAACTAAGAGGGGAGGGCATTGAGGGGCTGCTAGGTAGTGAATGTCCTCCCTTGTGTTTTATATGATAGTCATTGAAGCTCTTGATGGCAAGAGAAACCCCCTTGCTTGGTTGATAGAAGACTTTGCTTGCCAAGTTCCTGTAGGTGAAGTAGAGTAGACTTCATATTTTTCATATGCTAAGTAAAAGACTTTTCCCCTCATGGAATCATACTCTATATAGTGGGTGGAAAGTTGTAGAGATGGTTGGTGCAATTGTGCCTATGGTGGGTGGAAAGTGGCACACCCGTCAACAGTTTCCAATGATTTCTAAAATTCAGATAAGTGTTTTAAGTGTTCTGTAATGCGATGACAAGATTATTTAATACTCTGCATTTCGTGTGCTAGATAATTGCATAATTTGTTATCCTATTTGAGTAGTGGAATTTTCAATTTGTTTTTCTGGTTGGCTAAGAAATATGAAAATAAAGTTTGGAAAAACATATTCTATTGTTGGCTTTCTACTTGTCTTTGTTTGGAAAAGGAAGATGTTAGTAATTGTGTTTCACCTGAAGTATAAGCAGAATGTTGGCTGGCCACTGATAGTAATTTATGTGGACAAATACCAAAGTTTTTAGTAAAATACTAAACCATGAAATCCCTCTGAGAACATTTGGGTAATAGGAAATGCAATTGTTGCTATAAAATTTTAGTATGGGTCAGCTTTCCTTGGCCACCTTGTTGGTCTAGAAAATATGCTAAGCTTCATAAATAGAGGAAGTACAGACCCATGTTTGGCCTTAAGAAAATAAGACGAGTGTTGAAGAAAGCCAAAGTATTTTTAAAATAAATAATGAGCAAAGAAGGAGGAATAAAATTCAAGTTCCTAATTTGAAATAAAAAGAGAAATTAGGAATTCGATGCATTGTAATTAATTAAGTTTCATGTGTACTTGGTAAGAAAGGAATTTTATGAGGAGTTACACAGTAAATTAATGTCCAAAAGGGAAATAGTAATTATTCCCTGAAAATAGCATATAAATTCATGAAAAAAGGAGGATAGTAATCCTTGGTAAAAACCATAGTTTTTCTAGGGAGAACTTTACTTCCAAGAAAATGAAATATTATGGAAAAGAATTTAAACAAGCAAAAAATGCTCGAATTTTATATATGTAATTATATATTGAAAATTTGAATGAATGGTAGAGACAGGTAAACTCTAGTAAATTCCAGCATTACCAGTAAAAAATTTTAATAATTGGAGTAATGAGTTGAAAAAGAAATATATTAAAAACTGTGATTTCCAGCCCTGTGCATGAGAAATGGGAAACCTGGAATTTTTCCCCTCTTCTATGCAAAGAAATGAATCGTTCCAAGTTTCATAGCTTCAATACTTACACCATGCATAAGCCAAGCTACACTCTTGGAAAAAATATGGTAAATATATTTCCTTATTTATTAAAGGCTTGGAAAATATACTATTTGTTATCCTTCTCAACGTGTAAATATTTATATAAATCCTTTTCCGGAGTATAGAGAAAGGAGAAATTGTTTGGAGTCCGACAATCAATAGATTTTTAAACATTATCATATTAATTATTAATATTAAGACCCTTTCAAAGTTGGGTCATCAAAGTAAAAAGAATGAAGCGCTTGAATGGAGTTTGAAGCCATAATATCGATGGCCTAAGTGTTATAATATTTTTACACATAATATAATATTACACGCATCCCCTTTCAGAGTTTACCATCGGAGGAAAAAGAGGGGAGATAACGTTCGGTATGCAATGCCCTTGATATATATATATATAACAAGTTCCTATTCCTTTTCAGAGTTGACCATCAGACAAATGGGAGGAGCAAGCACGAGTTGATGAATATCTCGGGGTGATGGCTCAAGGTTTTACAATTGTTATAAAGTATAATATTAAACTTTTATTTTCCGTGATTGGTTGTTGGAGGAAAAAGAGGGGAGAACACAATCGGATCGTGATAGCCTACATGATATGAGGTTAAAAAAAAATTAAAATAATTAATAATTTCTCTTTTTCAGATTTTTTCTATCGTATAACAAATGGGAACGAACGATTTGTGTGCGAAAATTTGAAGTGAGAGAGCTTGTGATATTATTATTTTAAATGCCACATAATTTCCTTATCTCTCCATGCACACACATAAATACTAAAATCTCTTTTTAGAGCATGACCATTGGAGAAAAGAGAAGGGAATGCATGAATGTTGCATGGTATTTTTGGGGTCTGAAATCCCCATATACTTTATTAATAAAATAATAAAATATATTATAATGCAACTTGGGTGCTTTACAACCAAGCTAAGTACATTATAAGATAAATTGGATGTTTTACAATGAAATTAATTATATTATGATATAATTAATAAATTGTGTTATAAGGTGTTTATAACCTGGATATTTAAATTAGCACTAAACCATTCCCAAGGGGGAAGAGAAAGAAATTAAATCCTCATTAACTATCGAGACGGTATTTTAGGCTAAGTAAAAATGTATTTATAAATGTATTTAATTAATGAATATTAATTATCCCAAATGAGGATTAATTATTTGAATATTAAGGATTGATATTTTAAGAAAACATTAATTAACTTAATCAGTTTATAAGGAATGGACAAGTGTCAATCTCTAGTCGAGCAAGCCTTCATACTGAATGGTGATGTGGGGCATCATGATGGGTCCATGTGTCAAGTGGATATTGAGCCACATTTCACATCACAATATAGGTACATGGTGGCAACATGGACCAAGGTGGAAGGAAAGATTTGATATCAGACGTAGATCTCCAAGGGCTCCATATAAGATAAGTGCAACTAGCGCAAGAGAAGGGTCGTTAAATGTTGTGGGAGTTTGTGACTCTAAAGTAATTAGATTTGTTGATGTTCCAATCGCTAGGTTCGTTGGATCTATAGGTTAGACTTGTTGGAGTGTGTGTAGTTAGAGAGATCATGTCAGAGTGGATTAGGTGTGGAAAATATGCCAACCTCGATGGTAAGACTCGGATGAAGAATCCTATCTCTGAACTAGTGGATGAGGGAGTCAAATGGATCATGTGGTAGATGCCACATCAATGCCATGTTGGATTGCATGAGTGATGGGGAACCATGTGGCACTAAAGGTGAACACAATGAATGAAAGATCATAAACTTTTTAGATATTGTAACTTCTGATCTAGAGCTCAGTTTTGAGCATGGTTATAGTCATTGTGAATCTCTTGATTATCATAAGATGATGATGTCCTCTAGATGCGGCCTTGAGATGATTGAGGAAAAGATAAAATTTAATACACCATCCCTTGAAAAGGTACTTAGGGGGTTGGGTTTCTCACAAAGTGGTATCAGAGAAGGCTACAACACTAGGCCTAGATGGGCTAGAAATCAGTCTAAGGATTGGTGTAACAAGACCAAGACAAGCCTATTAGAAAGAGTTCCTCTGCAGTGAAATTTTTTATCTATTATCTGCACAAACTCCTTGATTGAAATTTCATTTTGGAATTTCCTATAGTAGAAAAGTTACATGTTAATTTGCAGTAAAAGGACTATATTGTTGCTTTATGATAGCTACTCCTACATGAGTAGGAATATCCTAAAAAACACTAATGGTTGAACTTGAATGTGAAAGAATGAAAATGTCATAGTCATGTTAAGGGCTACTTAGGCCCGAAGGATGGTTGTTTGTATGAGGGATAAGACCCTTACAAAAATTTCCATTTATGTATAAATCCTCATGACTAGGGGACTGATGGAAATTGTAAGGTTAGTTCACTTGAGCTATAATGAATGAAAATTGTTGTTGAAATAACCTAGTTAAGAAAATAAAAAGGAGTTCTTTAGACTATTGCTAGTCCTCATGGAAGAGGTAAAGTGATATGAACACATGAGCAAGTTTATGATCTCGTGACTATAATAAGAGAATGGATATAAATATTGACCTAAAATCTTACCTATGCGGGTGAATGCAAAAGGAAAATAGTTGGAATAAATATATAGTGTAGGCATGGGTAAAATTCTTGGTGCACGAGGATATGATGGAATGTATATGGAAAAGATTGAGCATGCATATAACATGCATATAGACTTATTATATTCTTGTATTGGATGTAAAGTATGGTGATGTCATAGATCATATAGTTAGTGATGATATGATTATAACATCATAAGTTAAAATTCTAATGATATTTATTGCATATTACGTGTAACGTCCCCCAGCGCAATAAAGGGACATTATAGTGTGAAATACTCCTAAAAATGAAATTTTTGCTAACTAAATTAATTCATTTACAACTAGCTAATTTCTTGTAGCTTTCAACTACGATTTAAAACAGATTTCACTATTGTCTACAACCATTAAATAGAATCATCTACAACATACTAATAATCAACATGAAATGTAGCTAAAAAAATCATCACAGTAGCATATAAATCATTGTCATTTACATAGAGTTCATGCTAAATAATAACACATGTAAATAACTCAACAACAAGATAAAACACTTATCTTTAAACAATAGTTTTGCAACCATCTACTTGGGACAAAAATTCCACCCAGCCATAGAATTATTTTTCCAAACATAAACATCCAGTCACCCCCGAGCTGAGGATAGTAATCCATAAAAGAGGGTGGTCTCTCACAATCTACTCACAACCCACTAATATATTCCTACAACTATCTCAATTTTCCACAACTCTCTTTCTCTTAACCTTCCTAACCAAAGGATTGTATCCCTTCATTGATATCAGTCCCTCGAGAATCCCATTCTTTTATTAGGGTCTCTATGGCACACGTAGCTAGGAATATATCAACTAGTAACTCAAGGGGACTTGTTGTTAGGAAAACTACCAACAAACCAACAACAAACACTTTTTGTTTTAATACAAATCACACAATAGTTCACTCTTCAAGCTCGACAACCTAGTTCTTAAGTTTCCATCTTCAAATACGCTCCAACTTTCTTTAGAATTCTCCCTCCATGGCTGCACCAACTTCAATATCTCTTTCCTTGTCTCTAATTCTTCTTCAAGCATAGAACTTGATTGTCTAAAACTATTCTCTCAATCCATACAAATTCCCTCTCTTTGGCTTGCCTCTCTTGAGTCACACTCTTCCCTAAGTTAAGTGTACTCAACCCCCATGTCCCCAATAAATTTGGGATGTGACATAACACATGTGTTCGATGAATATTAAAGAATACCTCTAATTTAATTGGCTATTGATAAATACCTGCCAAAATCCTTTTGTTGAACCCCCCTCGTAATACATATTTCTAATAAAAAAAACCCTATTTTTTCTTGATATCCTCTATTTTTGTTAGATGCATGTTCTTATAACCCCCCATACCCCACATCTCTACTCGCAATATGTACAATATCTTAACTCTATTTTTAGCAATTTTAAAACCTCCTTTATGAATGAACGTGATAAAATGTTTCTGAATATGGTGAATCTCTCATAGATATATTGTAGATACTAGGGGTGGGAAACCCCCTTTATGATTGAACATGATAACATATGGTCAACTAGGTGAATCCCCCATGCTTCATGCTACCCCTCCATGGGAATAGTATGCTATAGGAAGGCTTGGCTGACCCTTCCCTAGGATGCTCTTATTCAAAATCGTTTCTTGAGGAAGGGTCGGTTGACTCTTCCTTGACTTCCCCTTCTTCAACTAGATATCTTGCAACTCAAATTCCATCATTGAGGAAGTGTTGGTTGACAGTTCTTTGTGCTAACCCTCCATGATAATACCATATTTGAGGAAGGTTCGATCAATGCTTTTCTGTGCTCCCCTCAATGAGTATACTATGATGGAGAAAGGGTTGATCGACCCTTCCCCGGTATCCTCCTTATGCAAAAACTATGCTCGAAGAAGGGTTTTCCAACCCTTCTATGTCCTCGAGAATACCATTCTCGAGGAAGGGTTAGATAACCACTTTCTATACTCCCTCTCCATGAGAATACTATGCTAYAGGAAGGGTCAATTGATMCTTTTGTAGGATCCCCATTACGTGAAAACTATGCTCCAAGAAGGGTGAGTTGATGCTTCCACTACATACCCCATGATAGTGAATACCATCCTTGAGGAAGGGTCAATTGACCATTCTCCATGGTCCCTTTTCCATGAGAATACTATATTAGAGTAAGGTTAAACTGACCCTTCTCTTTGTGATTTCTTTTTAATGGCTTGATCATTGCCTTCAAAGCAGTGAAATTATTGGAGAGCACACTTGAATGTTGTAAAGAGAAGATTTTTTTAGATCAGTATGCTCTCAATGACACTATTGGGATCATAATTAGGTCAGACGCAACACCAAACTTGAAAGATTGAACAATGATGTAACAATCTTTTTAGAGAAAGAATGAAGATAGGATACAACACCTAAAACATTAACCAATAATATAACTAGGTATTTCAAGAAAGAATGAATGATAGTAGGTTAACCATTAAAATATGTCATTTTGATCATGAAGCCATCAATAATATGTTAAAGTTATCTCAAATTTATATTAATATATGCAAACATTAATTCATACTTAAAACACATTTTATTACCTTATTTTTTTTTGGAAGAACACCCATAATATAATACTTATAACAGTTTACCTCCATTAAAGTGAAACATAAAAAAAACCATTACATTCATTGGTTAATAATATATAAACATTGCTTCATAAATAAAACAACTTTGTATTATGTTTGCATGTTTTTGGAAACACTGAGAATATGGTGTTTAAAATATATGATAACATTTTACAAAGGATAAAAAGAAACCCCTTTCAGCACTATCGACTTGGTTTACGTCAACCTGTACTAATGGTGTCTTACGTTCTGATAAAAATGAGCCTTTAAGGGGTTGACGCTATAGAACCAACAATTCGAATTTATTTTTTTCATTTTTAGTTGACGCTAGAAAACGTGGAAAGGTGAGATCCTCTAAGCCAAACTGTGCTTCATAACTAATCTTCAATTGTCCATCCTTTCACAATCCTTTACATACTCACCTATGCGTATGAAAGGATTTACTTTTCTCTCAAACTGAACTTGTGATTGGGTTTCTATTGAAAACAAAGAATATATATCTCCCAAAATAACAGTTGGAATTACATGTAATGACTAAAATTGGCTCACTAATAACACTTGAATTAGTTGCATTGGTGTATATGTAATGGCTAAAATTGGCTCACTTTTAATTTTCAGTTGCAACTCTTCGAGAGCATCAATTTGACTGGACAAATCTTCTTGGGCTATTTTCGTTGAGCTCTCTTTAACGAGAGCAATAATATGCATGATCGATTCTTTCAATTTTCCTCTTTAAGGTTAAGGTCAAGCTCATCCGTATGCATATCTTTAAGGTCAAGCTCATCCGTATCCATATCTTCAAGTCCACTAGAGAGTTCAAATGTTTTTCTTTTTCCTATGGCCTCTTGGTCAGGAATAACTTTCACTACTAAATTTTTCATCTAATTGTCTTGTTTCAATTAAGTTGCATTATGAATCTACAACATCAAAATCAAAATCCATACTAAAAGTTGTTTTAAGCTTTGTTTTTCATCAACACTCCATTAGGATACCACTCATTATCTACATCATCATAAACTATTACACTTCTTCCTAGTTATTTTTATTGACCATTATTTCAATCTCATGGTTAAGGTGACGCATATAAGGTGTAGAATTCAAAAACACATATTGTTTTGAAATCACCTCATGAGGATCATACTTCWAAATTTTGTGYTTTTTTAAATGAAATGMAAATAATTAAYTAYAAGTTTTTATYTAGAATATTCTTATGTAACAATTTGTGATGTAATGTGTATTRGTAAAAAATAGGGTTTAAYCTCATTTCCATAGATTCAGATGATAGTGTAATCCTAATAAAGATACTCATCATTAGTCTAGGCTTCATATTCCTAATAAAGATATCCATCATTAGTTCAGGTTTTCTAGTTTAATTGAAGAATTTGGAAAAATTCAGTTAGCATTCTTGAAAGTGATTGACCCAATAGAATTGTGTAGGTATGGAACACGAATTGATTAGAAAATTACTTATACCATTTTCAATGGAGTCCTAATAAAGATACTCATCATTAGTGTAGGTTTCCTAGCTTAATT
Source organism: Picea mariana (assembly GCA_032191745.1). NCBI lineage: Eukaryota > Viridiplantae > Streptophyta > Pinopsida > Pinales > Pinaceae > Picea > Picea mariana. The sequence continues at coordinate 5,198 of JASDQU010208994.1, read as the reverse complement.
GAAAAAATTGGCAAAATTCAGTTGCCATTCTTGAAAGTAGTTGACCCAATATAATAGTCAATATAATAGTGTAGGCATGGAACATGAATTT
>JASDQU010208993.1:28228-45493 GCA_032191745.1 Picea mariana | reverse complement strand
GAATCTTCCCTGGGCTAGATTGAACCATCACCCCATAAGACTGACCTTTGAAAAGCAACAGAACTAGGGCCCAATTCCCTTCAAACTAAATCCCCTCTGGCTGGATAGACCAGATCTCCTTCAATCCATTGCTCAGACCTAGAATCAGTGGATCACCAGCTCTCCAAACTACATATGGGAGCAAAAACTCAAATCAGTTAAAGATATTCTAAAGAGCTGGGATAAAAACAATTCGCACAGCAAAGCACAAGTCGAAATGTCCCAACTGGAGACCCTCCAAGATGAAATGGAAAGTGTAGAGATTCATTAGAGTCTCCTCACCCAAGATCAATCCCTCCACAAAGATTATCTTTGGGCCCCAGAAGAAGAAGAAACGGCTTGGCGACTTAAATCCAGGAGCATCTGGTTGAAAGAAAGTGACCAAAACACCACCTTCTTCCACAACCAAGCTAAAGTCATAAACTGGGCCAACCAAATCTCCAATCTTACAACTCAGTAAGGGGAAACCCTTCAGGACTTTGACCAAATTAAACAACACACCTCCTCCCACTTCCACTCCCTCTATACTACCTCTGGAAAACACGAGGATCACCTCTCTGATCTCTTTCTCCAGCATATCCCCTCTAAGTTAACTGAGGCAGACAACTATCTCCTAGATCGACCCATAGAGGAAGAAGAAATTCTCAGAGCCCTGAACCAATTCCATGAGGACAAAGCCCCGGGCCCGGACGGCTTCACTCTTCATTTCTACAAAAAATGCTAGCCCATTATTCAAAAATATTTCACCAAAATGCTCTGCTTCACTCACAAAGCCAAAAAACCAGGTGGAGCAATGAATTCCTCCTTCCTGGATCTTATCCCAAAAGAACATGGAGCCTCCTCCCTCAATCATTTCAGGCCCATCTCGCTCTGCAACATCTCCTATAAAATCCTAGCCAAAATAGCAAACAGGCTCAACACCCTCCTCAACTCATTAATCCTTCCAAAACAGGGAGGTTTTGTCCCAAGGCACCAAATTTGGGATAACTATATCCTCATCCAAGAAGCAATTCATGCCAGCAACACTCGGGGTGAGCCTAGAATGGCTTTAAAACTTGACATGGCCAACGCTTTTGACAGAGTGGAGCACAATTTTCTCTTCAAAGTTATGCGCAATTTTGGCTTCATCCAGAATTGCATGGATTGGATCAACTCTTGCATTGAATCTCCCTGGATTTTGCCCCTTATAAATGGTAGACCAGGTCCCTTCTTCAAGACGTCCAGAGGCTTAAGACAGGGTTTCCCTCTCTACCCCATTCTCTATGTGATCATGGAAGAATCGCTAAACAAAAGTCTTGAATGGGAAAGGGCATCTGGTAACATTCCTGGTATAAAAATTTCCCAAGGAGTGAAAAGAATAAACCACTCTCAGTTTGCAAATGACACAATACTACTGAGTGGTGCTTCCAAAATTCTAGCCAAAAGAATTCTCTGAGTCCTGGATACCTTCCTCATTGTTTCGGGAGGCTCTCATATCTATACCTGGAATGTCTCAGCAAGTATCAAGGCCGAAATAACTCAAATAATGGGCTTCGCTATTACCCAAGACTGGAAATCCTTTAAATATTTAGGCCTCCCCCTCTACCTCAAAGCGCTTCCAGGAGAATTTTGGCACCTCCTTCTTCAAAAACTCAGGGAAAAAATGGAAATTTGGGGAGCACGATGGCTAAACCCAGCTAGCAGGGTGGTCTTGATAAAGTCTGTCCTTTCGGCTCTTCCCATGTTTCAATTCTCCACCCTTCTCGCCCCAAAGGGAATTCTCCAAGCACTGAGCCAACTCATTTGCAAATTTTTATGGCAAGGAGGGGCCTCAAATCGCAAAAAACTCCACCTGGTAAAGTGGGAAACGATCACCCAGCCGAAATCTAGGGGAGGCCTGGGCATCCGAGACCCCAAAATTACCAACTCTGCAATGGGATCCAAACTCTTATGGAGGCTAATCTCAAGGGACAATGATTGGTGGAAGCAGGTGATCATAAGAAAATACAGGTTAGGAAAAAGAAAAAGAAGCATGGATAATCCGCACCTACACCAAACAGGATCCCAAATTTGGAAACTAATAAAGGTAGTCATTTCCTTCTTCATAGAACACCTTTCTTGGATTCCGGGAAATGGAAAATCAATAAAAATCTGGTAGGATCGGATCTTCGGGGTGACCTTCAACCCCAGTGATGAAAACCTCACGGATCTAAAATGATGGATTCTAGGACTGAGTAAGCGTACTTTGTATGACATCTTAGCTTGGAATGATAATGGTATTTGGAGAGATTGGAACCTAGGGGATGTCCCCCAGCATCTAACAGAACAGGCTCAATGCCTGATCAGGCTTCTAAAAGGGGCAGCGCCCATCCAAAAAACACGGCTAGACAACAGGGGATGGGGGAGCCAGGGATACTCAGTCACATAAGGTTACGGCCAGCTCCTCGATACCATGAGTGGTTACCAATCCTCAACAAAATGGAAAAATATATGGAACAGGGACTCCCTCACAAAAATCAACTTCTTCACCTGGACTTTATCCCATGGCAAGATATTAACAGGGGATAACCTCATGAAGAGAGGCTTCCATGGTCCCTTCATCTGCCCACTTTGTAACAATAGCCAGGAAGATATCAACCATCTGTTATGGGATTGCTCCTTTGAAAAAAGTTGTTGGACCCTAGCCTTTGGGGACCTAGCCAGATTTATACGTTGGCCTTCTTCCCCCCACCCCAGCCTGGGGAACTGGGACAAGTATTACTGGGGCTCCTTCAAGTACAAGCCGGTGCTAAAACGTGTGTGGTGGGCGTTGGCAAAATTTCTATGCTGGCAGATCTAGAAAACTAGAAATAGGAAAATTTTCCAAGGTAAGAGCACTCCTCCACAATCATTAGCTGCTAATTCAAAGTTGCTTCTCTATGAATCCATAATCTCTCAACCTATGAAAATCAAATATACAGCAAAGTGGACCGTCCGGGAAAAGGATTGGATGCCAAGCTTCAATATCGGGACTTTTGCAGCCCCAATATCAAGCTAGCAGCTTCACCACGCACCCAACATAGAACTTTGGATCTAGAAGAAAAAAATCCATACGCTCTATTTTCATGGAGATTCTAAAGGAAACCCAAGGGAGGCAGGTGCGGGGGGGATTCTTTATGATCCCGAGGGGAAAAAAACGTCTCGTTATCATTGGAATCTAGGGACAGATACCAACAACAAAGCCGAGGCTTATGCTCTATTAAAGGGAGTTCAACTGGCCCATTCCAAGGGAATATGAAAGCTTGTTGTCCTTGGAGACTCTCTTACCATAATAAGACTGATGGTTAAGGGAAAAAACCCCAAAGATCCCAGCTTAAAGAAAATCTTGGACAGAACCAGGTTGGCCTCCAAATAAATCAAGCTCACCTTCTTTCACATCCTTTGATGCAACAATAGTGAAGCAGATGAGATGGCCAATGCATCTATAGGGAAAAATCTTGGGACTCTTAGTATCGACGGAGTTTCAACCCCATCCACTTTATATTAATGTACCACCAAGAGCACTCAAAGGCCATTCAAAGGAGCCCCTTCCCATGGGGTTTAAGCACACCTCGTGATAACATGGCTAGGAACAACGACAACCACACCCAAGTGTGGAAAAAAGGGAGCTTCCTCACCCTTATTAGTTGGGGCCCATCAGTTGCTTGTAATGAAAGTCACGAAAGTAATGGGTGGATGCTTTCAGTCGTCCATGTGACAACCTGTCGGCGCACCTTATGGCATGTGCCATACGAGGATCCTCTCCCTCGAACGCATAAGATGGCCTTACCTCCAAGTAGTGTGAAATCCTTTTCTTGCATGGAAAATCTAGTCTACCTGGCTCGTTTGTGTGGATATGATGTTAGGGACTCTCACCTCCCACATCGATTCATCTCCCCTGATGTCAGTATCACTTACATGGCGTCGGTCGGTACTCAGTACAGGACCCTTCCCACAAACCTGCAGGATCGTTTGTCATTTCCCCCCNCCTAGTTCTTATTTTAGCCATCTTTCCACCTTGCAGTCATTCCAAAATTCTTCAGTGAGTCTCTTGGGTCATTTGGTGCTTTGAATTGCTTAATTGCAGAACCTGGTGTTGCTTACTTGCCATACCCCTACCCTCCCTTTCGCATCCTACTGTGCATCCTCTCAGTCATCCCCCCTCGCATCCTCTTCTACACATGGACCTTATGTAGAATCCACAAGAGCCGGCCAAGTCCGGCCTCTCCTCTGGTGACAGTGAAATGAAATAGGACAATGTTGTGTAGGAAGACTCGGACACCTGGCCAAAAGACAATTGGGAGCCCGAATGCGGAGGTTGCAGCAACCTTCAAGAGCAATTGGGAGCATTGAGTGCCAATAAGGCGCTCGATATGGAAACATTATCTCAACACCATCTCCAGATCAGTAAGCTACATGATGAAATCTAAGCACACAAAAGTCAAATTGTTGTGAATCATCTGTAGATTGACACTCTATAGCATAGGTTGGACCGGCTAGATGACACGCAACCCCCAACAAGCAATACAAAAGCTCAGTAAGGCTTCTCGAGGAACGTCCAGTCCAATTTGATTAACCAGGTTCCATATTTGAATGAGCCTCTCCCGGACTTCAGGAGGAGCGAGCAGTAATCCAAGGCAGAGAATAATGTCTAAGCTAGTCACCCCTTACTCTCAAATAGATATATGTATTGTCATTTTTTGTATTTAAGCGACTCCTTCTGTAGAGTATATGTAGGAAATTCTCCACACAGTCCTTTTTGTAAGAAAAGGGGATATACGAACATCCCCATTTTTGTAACCATTCTCACAGAGAAGAACTTCGACACAGTCCTCCATGACTGTTATTTTTTGTAACTTAAGTGGATTCTTCCACACCAATCAATATATCCTTACCAGTTTCTGTTAAAAAAAAAAAAAAAAATATTNTTTGTAAATGAGTGTGAGAATTTATATTACTGTAGAAAATTATAGTACAAAAAAGATGCAGGGACTCCCAAGATTTTCTAGAACGGAAACTAGATCTGGGGTCCCAGGGATGCAATGTCTAATATAGCATGGTAGGCCTGGGTCGCCACCATGGGAAACTGACCCAAACCTCTGTAATCCAGTTTGAAAAAATGTCAGCATAACGAAAACAGAGAAAGCATAAGCATAGTGGGATTAGCTCCTACACTGAGAGACTTGACCAGGGCTCTTCCTGCGTAGTCCAGGTTGATGGGTGCTCTTCGTCTTCTTCCTGCCTTGTCTTGTTCTCCTCCCTTTGCTCCACTAGGTGTATCTTTCTGATGCACGCTAGGGTTCCATTTCTTTCAGCTGGAGTAATGTCTATATGGTGGACATAGTGTAAATAGAGATGGAATTTCCCTGCCATCCGCTCCAGTTTTTCCTGCTGTATTCTCTCTTCCTCTGCAAGTCTTTTGAGCCCCACCTCCAAGTTGTTGAGGCAGTTCAGAATACCTGTAAGCACCTTTTTTCTGTTCTCTGGTTTTTGTCCTGTTGGTCTCCCTCCGATCCACACACATCTTACCTCTCAGCATTTGTTTTCTCTAGGCTTCCTCCACCATCCTGTGGTAGAGAGTTGTCGTGGGTTGTGTGGCTCTGGGGTCCCTTATCCCCCCTGCTTCCTGAGTTGTTTTGGTCTAGGCTTTGCCCCTACAAGCATTTTTTATTTCTCTCTCCCATATTTTGATGATCTTCTTCCCCTTTATGTCTACCTGCTTGAGGAAGGTACTCTTTTCTTACCTGGTCGCGTGTTTGATTCTTTTCATCCTCTGGGTGTTCTGCAGAGGTTCAGTCCCTTGGGGGGCTCTCTTACTACTAGTTTTCTTCATGCGTACCATCTTCACTTGCAGGTGGTATTTTTTACGTTAGGTTCTTCCCCTGTTCCACTTCACCTCTTTCTAGTATGTAAGGTGTCCTCTGTAATTACTTTGCTCCGTTCTGTGGTTCTTTCTGTTATACCTTATTTTATGGAGCCAACCCAGCTGTGGTCCCGTCCTTGCAATCATGGCCTTCTCATCAAGGTGGTCCTTCTAGTTAGTATCCTCTGTTCCAGAGCATGTGCACTTGATGACCTTGTCGTAATCCTTGCGCCAATATTTTCCCTACACGTTGTACACCATTCATTTCCCCGTCTCATAACGGTACTTGGGTGAGGTATGCCCAGACTTGGCCCTGGTGAACCCTTTTGTCCTTCATCCTTCGCCACCTACAGGTTTTCTATTTTGCTTTCGCACCGGTAGCCTATGTACTTATTTCTATTGACAGGACCATGGTGTCGTGCTTTCGCCTGATGTGTGATCTGTGTCTGCATTTGTAGCCTTGTTTGATTGGTGGGCAATCAGATTCTTCCTGGAACCTACGTGCCCTTCAATTCCTGTTGCGCCTCCATTCTTGTCGTAATATTTTGTACTACTACTGTTGTCCCAGTATTTTTCCATAGATTGGCTGCAATCTGCTCGAAATTGACATTGTGGTATGTTGCTCCAGATTGTGTCCAGTTCTGGACCTTCATTATCAACCCCCTCATTCTCTATTCTGTTTGCCAATCCATTTGCTGACCTACGAACCCAACGCAACTCCATAGTGATCCATGTCTGCAAGTGCTCCTGGATTTTTGCAATAGGTGGGCCAATCGCCAGTGCCTCTGGATTTTTCCCATTCTAGTATCGTTTTGGATTTTTCTTACTATGTTGATAACCAACATAGAATCTCCTTCCACTGTGGTGTTTGTCATCCCCTCCCGACTTAGAATCTCCAGGCCAGTCTCCAGGGATCTGAATTCTGCGGTGTTGTTGGTTGAGTTACCCAAACTTCCAGCATACAGCCAGATGATGTTTCCTTTACTGTCCATGATTACTCCTCCCAAACCTGTTCTCCATGGGTTGTCTTTCGTCACCCCGTCGAAATTCAACTTGAGGGAGCCTAAAGGTGGCGGTTTCCGGTTGCACTCACCTACTTGGAGTTGTAGTGACCATCTGCACTAATTGGGGTTGCATCCACCGTTTAGGTGGAAGATCTCTAGGACTCGGGAATCCTAATCATTGGGTTGCACTCTACCTACTTGGAAGTTGCAGCTCTGCATCGTCTCTCGTATCGTGGAGATTATTGTTTCCTTGATCTTCCCTTCAAGCCGAATTTGGTTTCTGAAAATGCGTCAGTTCCTTTCCTTCCATATCAACCATATGATCATTCCCAGAGTGAGGATCCAACAGAGGTTCACCTCTTCTTATTTTCTTTAGTTCTCTTTCTAGAGATTGATGGTTGCGGCAATGTTACCTCGGATCTTGTCGAACTGGTGGAAGATACTTGCCGCCTAGTCCCAAAGTTCTACAGTGTAGATGCATTCGTCGAGGAGGTGGTTTGTTGTTTCTTCCCGGGCTTGACAAAGATGACATCTTGATGGACCTATGAATCCCCTTTTCCTTAGGTTATCCCAAGTTAGAATGCGGTTGTGTAGTATTATCCATTGGAAAATTTTTATTTTTTGGCCATTGGGGGTTGTTCCAAAGCTTATCCCAGTGTTGTGTCAGGTCTTCTTGATCTAGGTTTTCCATATAGTGTCAGACTTCTTTCAGATTGAAATCCCCTCCATCCTTTTGTCCCCACCTCAAATGTTCCTCTCCTTTCGTGACTGTTATTTTCTGTCTTCCCATTTCCTCCTCCACCTCTTTTATTGTTGTTGTGGGCGTATCGTTGTTCTGTGGAATAATCTTGTCGTAGATTCTCCATTTGTTGCGGTCCATTTTCTGTTTCCAATATTGGTAGATGTTGATTTTACCTTGCATGATTAGCTCTTGTTAGAGTATCCCTCTGTTTAGGTTCTCCATCCTTGGTTCTTGTTGCCAAGCGTCCTCCCAGAATATGGTTGTTCTACCATTCCTGTTTTCCTAGAAGCTGTGTGTCTGAATCTAGGATTTGTTGCACCATGCTAGGTTCCATATGGATGACCCTTCCCTGGTTCCTCTTATGTCCTAATCGCGGATGTTCGGGGAATAATTTTCCTTCCATAGGTTTACCCAAGGTGTACTATTTTCTTTGACCCAGCGCCACTAGAGTTTCGCCCCATATGCATTATTGGTCATTTGTGGGTCTTTTAGCCCTGGGCCTCCTGTGCTTTTTGGCCTACAGACTTTCTCCGAAGCCACCAGGGCCCATTTTTTCTTTGTTTTGGCGCCTTGCCAAAGGAAGTCCCTCTGGATGGCTCTTATTTTCTGTAGGATCCCCTGTGGACTGGGGAAGATGGACATCATAAAGGTTGGGATTGCTTGTAAAACAGACTTGGTTAGGATCAGTCTACCTGCTAGATTGAGGAATCTATACGTCGAATTTTTTACCCGCTTCTGTAACCTGTTTATTACTCCTTCCTAAGTTGACATTTTGTACACTTTGTCTGTCAATGGAACCCCCAAATACTTGGTTGGGAGTGTTTTTCGTTCAAAGCCTAGAATGTTGGTCAAATTCCTTTGGATAGCTGGATTGGTATTGAAGAAGAAGATCATCGACTTGGAGTGGTTGATCTCAGCGCTCGAGGCTTCCCCAAAATCTTCTAGGATTCGTTTCTAGGCTTTGGCTTCCTTGATCGTGGGTATGTTGTGGAGTAAGGTATCATCCACAAATGGTTGGTGTGTTGAAGTAGGGAAGTTTTCAAAGGGTTTGAGCCATACTATTTCCCCAATTGTGGTTGGGCTCTTTATGCTCCGGCTGAGGCCTTCCATCATCAGAATGAACAGGAAGGGGGACAGTGGGTCTCCTTGTCTGATACGTCTCGTGGGCCATAAAGGTTTGGCTAGGGCTCCATTGATTAGTAGTGACTATCTTGTTGTGGATAGGAGACTGAAAATCCAGTTGATCCAGTGCTGGGTGAAACCAAAGGTTTTCAAAGTCTTGACCATATAGTTCCAGCTAATTTCATCATAAGATTTTGCTAGGTCCAGTTGTATTATCATTCCTCCCCTCTTCTGAAGCTTCAAGGTGTGAATGATCTCATGGGCCTGGATGATGTTGTCCATTATTTGTCTTCCTTCCATGAAGCCTGTCTTTTCTTGCAAGATCAGTGAAGGTAGGAGGGGTTTCAGTCTATTTGCTATGAATTTGGAGATTATTTTGTAAACCACATTGAATAGCGCTATAGGTATGTACCGATTAGGGGTTTTGGATTCATTTTCTTTGGGTATTAGTGTGATCATTGTGGCATTTAGTGCTTTAAGGATGGAGGCGGACCTTCTAGAGTCTTCTACTACCTTGTCAATGTCATGTTTGATGGTTTCTCGGTAGGATTTGAAGAACCCCACTGTGAAGCCATCTGGACCTGGTGCTTTCCCACTAGGCATTTCCTGGAGAGCCTGGTCAACTTCTTCCGTGGTAATAGGTTTGTTTAGGGAGATGTTTTGTTCCTCTATGACCAGGCGTGGAATATGATGGGTTATCCTTTGAATGGCCTCTGATCTGTCTTGGTGAGGTTCTTGGGATATCCCATGGAAGTATTTGACCAGAGAGGTTTCAATCTCCTGGTGTGACTCGCGCTCGATTCCATCCTGGTCCTTAATCTTCAAGATTTTGTTGTGGGCTCTTCTGGCCATGGTTGTTCTATGGAAAAACTTGGTCTTCCTCTCTCCCTCCTTTAGCCATTGGATGCGGGACTTTTGACACCAGAGTGTTTCTTCCTGTTGGCATCATGCCTCCCAATCTTGGGTCATTTGGATCTCTTCCTTTTTCCAGTCCTCAGTATAGCCTTCCCGCATGCAGGTTTCTTGGAGTTTTTTCATTTTTTCTTCTATGTTGTTTTTCTCTTTGTTTATATTCTCGAAGGTATCCCTATTTCACTCTTTGATCTTGTTTTTGATGTACTTAAGTTTCTTATGAAGTTTGAACATCCTTGTCCCTTTCTCTGGTTTCTCCTCCCACCACCATTGTTTGATTCTTTCCTTGAAAGTCGGGTGATCAATCCATAATTTCTCGAATTTGAAGGGTTTGTTCTTGGTGTTGTTTGGAAGCCTGCTTCCAGTTGCACTGGCCAATGATCAGATCCACCCCAGGGAAGGATGTTGCAATCTAAGTTTATCCCCTACATAATGATTGACTCTGATATAAGGAATATGTCGAGTCTTGTAGCTACCTTAAACTGGTTCATTCGTTTATTGTTTCAAGTGAACTGGTCATTCTTAGTTTTGATATCTACCAACTCCGCTCTGTCGATGAGATTTGAAAACTCCTTTGCATCCCGATCCAATCTTCTTGTACCACCTTTCTTCTCTGCAAGTGAGGTGATGATGTTGAAGTCCCATGCCAGGATCCAGTGGAGGTTGGTGGATCAAGATTTTATATATTCTAGGTCTCGAATCATTCCTCTCTTTTCCTCTAGCCCTTGGGGCCCATACACATTAGTGCAGAGAATATCCTCTGTGTTTCCAATGATTTTCATGTGTACCATTAGGGTGTACCTGGTTGCTTCATCTGCTATTAGATTTAGAATTTGTGGGTTCCACAAAGTGAGAATGTCGCCTGGCCTTTGGTGGTCTTCGATGGCTACCATCTTGTACTTGCACCAGTGTTGTTTACTGATTTCCTCCATTCTGTCTGTAGTGCATTTCATCTATTGAATGAAACAAAGATCTGGTTGTTCCTACTTTGGTTTATTCCTAAGGATTATTTTCTTTCTTCGGTTGTTTAGGCCTCTTATATTCCAAGTTATGACCTTCATTTAAACATGTGGGGGGGAGTGGGGAAATATTTTCTTGATCTTACTTGAATTTATCAGTAGCGCTCCCAGCTCTTGTAGGGCTATGTTGTTTGATTTCCTACCTTTTTTCCTCCTCGTCTTCTTGGGTGATAGATATGGTTGTCCCTCGCTGGCTTTGACTCCTAGGTGTCCTATCTCCCCATGTGTGCGTTTTTTTCCTTTGGCTTTGGCTTCTTCCCGTAGGAGAAATAGGTACTGGATGTGGTCAAGTTTCTATGTTGGTACGTTGTCGACTCTCTGACTTTTCCATTGTTCCAATATGTTCGGAAGGTCTATCCCTTCCCTTTCCACCAAGTCCCTGAGATCAGGGTCTTTTGTGCCTACTTCGCTCGGGGTCATCTCTGCATCTCCCTCTGCATCTTGTATGGCGATGTTGTCATCTTTTGTTTCTCCGACCATCGGGGTTGTGCAACTCCCTTGTGTCGTCATGTTGCTTGGTCGGTCGGTAGGCTCTTTTGTTGCTTGGTCTCTGACCTCTTGAACTTTTGTCGAGTCACTTTCATCTTATGTCCCTTTGTTGGTTTGGTCCCTTCCTTCCACTTTATTCCGGGTCTCCTGGTTATTTCCTACTAAAGTTTTATTTTTCTTTTTATTTGCTTTGTTCCTGGTGTTCGATGTTATAAACCCTTCCTCATCCTATTGTGTTTTGGGGTTTTTTGCTTCCTTATTTTCATTAAGAGAGAATTCTCTAATCAAGTGGCCATGTTCATGGCATCTTCTGCATCTAAAGGGGATATGTTTGTAATCTATGTTTTGGATATGTTCCTCATCCCTGAATTCCAAACTTATGGCTTCTAGGAGTGCTCCAGAAACGTCCATCTCTATGCAGATTCTTGCGTACGATGTGTATCTTCCTTTTAGGGTGGCTTATGAGGTCTTCACATATTTCCCCAGTTTGTTTCCTATTTCTTCAAAGGTGGAGGGAAACCAGTAGTCTAAGGGTAAGGAATAGAATCTCAGCCAGACCGGTACCTTTTTGAACGTTTCTTTTTCCAGGGAGAAATTTTCTTTCCAAGGTTGCATGTACAGTCCAACTGAGGCGTGGAAGTATGGACCTCCCTCAAAGACTCTATCCCTGTCCTCTAGGTTCATGAAGATTGCTATGAAGAAACCCTTTGAGCCAAGGTGGATATCCACTTCTCCATTTGTCTTCCAGTGATATTTGATCAAGTTGCGCAGAGTTCTTTCTATGGGCCATAACCCCATGAAATTGCATATGAGTGCATGGGTCTTCATCTAGTCCCTATAGATTTTTGTTTTTGGGTCCTCCAGTATTACCTTGGGTATCATTGTTGTTTTGGGCTTGCATGGGTTGCGCCCTTCTGTCTTGTTGGCCTTCACGGTCTCTTGCGTCTCATTCTGAGTTTCCTTAGTGTCTTCACCTGTGGTCTCATTTTTTTCCTGGCTTCTTTCTTGACGCTTCCCTGGGTCTGATCCCGAGGTTCATGTAATTGGTGTCTTGAAAACTATGCCTCTTGGCCCTTTCCCTCTGTCTGCGACTACCTGTTTGTATGAGGGGGTCCCCTTACCCCCCCCTTTGGTGCTCATGTTTCTCTCTGTTGTGGTCGCGACTATCAAACCCTAGCTCGTCGTGACTGTCAAACACTTCCTTCTCTTTGATTTCCTTATTCATAGAGGAGTCAATTGACAGAATTTAAGAGAGCAGAGATGCACAGGAATAACACACACAATAATAGAATTGTATTACTATATTGTTACACACATACATAGCTACATATATAGTTGGATTTAGATCCAACTAACTCCACTCTTGGAGGGATAGGTTGAGAGAATATCTCAACATCCTCCTACAAATCTTCAAACCAATCTCCAACTCAACATAATCATTAATTCTAACACCCTCCCTTAATGATTACATTACAAATAAACCACATATTACAATTCTCAAATTACAACATATATCTCTGTCTRATCTGGTCTTCATCAGCACTCTCACCCACTCTGAAATCTCCCGGTTTACGCTCTTTCTTCTCCACAACTTCGAGCTTCCCTCTCGACCCATTTAAGATAAAAACACTTCTGACCATCTTTGATGAATTTGTAGGATCAAAGATTCTTGACACCCCCGAAGAAGAGTCTAGATACTAAACCACCCTATTGAAATACTTCCATCTGTGAAATAATCCCGAAGAATAAATTTCAACAGTTTTGTAGGAAAGTACTCTAATTACGGAATGTATTCAGCAATCAATCCTCCAAAATGACCTTTTTTTTTTTTTTACAAATACACACCCCACAATAATCCTACATATATTTAATCTCCACGCAACAATGAAATTTTTTTTCTTTATAGAAAATTCACTGCAGGCTTCTTCTATCTCACGCAGTCACACAAAATTTCACGAACATTAGAAACATTTTACTGTCAAGTCCACTGTAGTTTCTGAAAATGAGAGAATGCTCGTGTTTACTACTGTCAGCTGAAGCTTTTCGAGCTCTGCAAAGGATTTCACCAGCAAGCTCTTTTTCTTCTCGCAATGGATGCTAATGATAATATTTCTGTTCACCTCGCGTATCTCAATCTCGGGAGTCAGCACTCCTGTAACAGTTGTGTCTGTATCCCGATCATCGGCAGAGAGTTCCGTCTTCTTCATATACAGAACTGAATGCATAGTCTTCATATACAGAACTCTTATGGCTGCAACAATCAAACTCCATTTCGTGGCAAGCACACAGCAATTCTGGATCGCCCAATCTCTCCTTCACGCTAGCAGGTTTACACAGGTGGATTCGTAGTTGCAGCTTCTACAGTAGCAAATTAATCTGCACAGAAACTTACAACAATCTCTAAAAATATTCTTCTACCTTCACACGCACTAATCCTATCTATTTACATAGGATTACTATTTATGGCTCTCACATTTTCCTGGGCACTCCCGTGAGGGATTAAGCCCAGCTAGGCTCTGATACCATGACAGAATTTAAGAGAGCAGAGATGCACAGGAATAACACACACAATAATATTGTATTACTTAATTGTTACACACATACATAGCTACATATATAGCTGGATTCAGATCCAACTAACTCCACTCTTGGAGGGATAGGTTGAGAGAATATCTCAACATCCTCCTACAAATCTTCAAACCAATCTCCAACTCAACATAATCATTAATTCTAACATCAATAAAGCATCACATTAATAAAGTATTAAAGTATCAAAGTATCAAAAAATACAATAATACTTTAAAGTAATAAAGTATTAGTAGTACACTAATAAAGTAAAAATACATTTATAATGTATTCTAAAATAATTACGTTAAAATATTTCATTATTACAATAAAATATAAACATTATTATATATTAATTATAAAATATTAAAACATTAATAAAATAATAATAATATTTTAATACATTCATGTACTAAAATATAAAGGTATTAATACATAAATAATGTATGAATACATTGATGTAATAAAATATTATTGTATTAATATATTATCAATATTATTTACTAAAATTTAATAATTAAATAATATATTAATAATATATAAATTATTGTAGAAAATAATAAATACATTTATATTGTCCCCGAGGTGTAGGACAATCGGTGACAGAGTGTGTTGTTAAGCCACTCCGTGTTGAAAAGTCACCGGTTCGAAACCTGTGGGGACAAAAAATCCAACCATGTTAAGGGTTGGTGTGGCTCAGGCCGGGTGCGATCCCTGGGTGATTTTGACGGCTTAGATGCCCCTGAATCGCGGTTTCACAAGCCAAAGGTTAATCCCGATGTCAAGAAGGTCCGGACCAATTAACAAACAAAAATAAATAAATACATTTATATTTTTAAAGTATTAAATGTATTAAATAATTAAAACTTTAATGTATTAAAGTATTAAAACATTAATATATAATTTAATGTATTAACTAATTAATAGTAATACATTAATTAATTAATTAATTAATACAATAATAAAGTAATATTAAAATAATACATGAATAACACATTATTAAATAAATAATACATAAACATATTATGAAAGCATTAATTCATATTAAATATATATTAAAGTAATAAAGTATTAATAACATTAATAAATTAAAATTACATTAAAACTACTTTATAACATTAATAATACTACTTCTTTGTGGTTTTGAATGGAAATAATATTTCTCCTGGGATGGAATACTACTTCTCTGCGGTTTTGAAATTAATATTTCTCCGCGGTTTGGAACGGGCATCAGGCATACTAGTTCTCTGCGGTTTTGAAATTATATCTCTACGGTTTTGAACGGGAATATTACCTCTCTCTCTCTCTCTCTCTCTCTCTCTCTCTCTCTCTTTAAGTAGATATTTTATTTCTAAGATTATATATCTAGGGTTTTCAACGCCAATAATATTTTTTTTTTTAAGGAGATATTTTATTTCTAAGATTATATATCTAGGGTTTTGAACGGGAATAATACTTCTCTGTTTATTTATTTATTTATTTATTAGGAGATATTTTATTTCTAAGATTATATATCTATGGTTTTGAACCTCTGTAGTTTTTACCTTTTTTACCTTGAATAATCTATGTAGTTTCTCTAGACTTCTATGTCGTTTTCAGAAATTATTTTTGGCTTCTTCAAAGGGTTGAGCATTTGGACATCTGAAATGAGGTGAGTCACTTTTTAATTTGATTCAATTTCAATTTTTATTTTTTTTTGTTAATTGGTCTGAACCTTCTTGGCATCGGGATTAACCTTTAGCTTGAGAAACCACGACTCAGGGGCATCTAAGTTGTCAAAATCACCCGGGGATCGCACCCAGCCTGAGCCACACCAACCCTTAACATGGTTGGATTTTTTGTCCCGCAGGTTTCGAACCGGTGACTTTTCAACACGGAGTGGCTTAACAACACACTCTGTCACCGACTGTCCTACACCTTGGGGACTGATTCAATTTTAATTTTACGTGAAGAGATTTAAATATATATTTTTTTATTTTTTTTATTTTAAGTTTCATAAGTAAAAGTTGATTTGAGAGATAAATTCAATCCATAATAATAATTGTTACATCTTTTTTCTCTTCTTTTCAATATGAGCACTCCACCACCTATTCCAAAAACTCAGCCTAACAAGGGGAGGCCCCCCAAAATCACCCTAGAGATTCTTTATGATTATATGGAATCAGTAGAAAAAAAGAGAGAAGAGAGAGATGCCAAAATCCAAATAGAGTTAGAAACATTAGAAAAAAGGAGTGAAGAAAGAGAATTAAAACTCCAAATAGAGTTAGAGGCAATGATTGATAAAAAAAATTAAAGATGCCATTCAAACTCAAATAGAGGATAGATTCTTAGGGTTCAAGAGTGAATTGCAGACAATGAAGGATAGAATTCAAGAAATGGAAAAACATAAACAATCAACCCAAGAAGGAAGGGTTGAAGAAAATCACAACTTGAGAGATAGGATTAAAGAGCTAGAAGAAAAACTAACCAACAATTTGACCCTTATTAATATGGAAAACAAATTGGATATCAAACCCATCAAAGAGGAAATGAATAAGCTAATCGAATTGGACCATGAGTGTAAGAAAAGATCCTTGAACCTCATAATTTTTGGTATAAAAGAACAACAAGAGGAGGATACACTAGCAATAGTAAAAGAAGAATTAAAAAATAAATCACAAATTGATACAACTTACCTCATAGAAGCAAAGAAGCTAGGAAAAATAATTGATCACACAGATAGGTTGATCCATGTCAAAGTAAGTTGTAATGACCATAAATATAGCATACTTAGTAAATCTCTGAGCTTAAAAGGGTCAGGAATATTTCCATGTCAAAGTAAGTTGTAATGACCATAAATATAGCATACTTAGTAAATATCTGAGCTTAAAAGGGTCAGGAATATTTATAAATGAAGACCTCATTCCCGAAGACCAAGCTGAATTAAGGAAGGAAGTCCAAAGGTAAAAGAAGCCAGGAAAAAAGGAAAATGGGCAATAATTAGAAATCGAAAAGCTATTGTTAGGGATAGAGACCAGAAGGCTAATAATAAATAGGAATTTGGGACACTTGGGATCCTTTTTTGGAATTGTCGTGGCTTTCCATGGCGCAAAGGTCCTATGATAAGTTGGATCCCAAGTGATATTGATATTATCTGTCTAGCTAAAACTTGGGAGCATGAGGATTCTAAGGTCCCTAACATGGAAGGATTTGGCTTGTGGTCGGCATGGAATAAAAAATCCCACCGTAGAGGGATAGGAGGCATAGCTTGTTATATTAGAAAAAACATTTCTCCTCACATTCAACTTCATAAGATTGACCCTCTTAATCAATACATTTGGATAGAAATTTCAGACACCAATGCTAAGAATATGTATATAGCAATTTTTTATTTTGCACCTATTAATTCTACTTTTAATAAGAAAAATAATCTAGATAAAAATTGTCCCTATAATAATTTAGAACAAGATATTTATAATTTGAAAAATGAAGGTAATATCCTCCTGCTAGGAGACTTTAATGCTAGGATTGAAA
>JASDQU010208993.1:0-15910 GCA_032191745.1 Picea mariana | reverse complement strand
ATAAATATAATATAAAATATGAATATAAATGAATGATCAATAAATGAATAACTACTAATTACTAATGAAGGGTCAAGTCTCTTCATGAAACGACACTTTGGTTTTCATTCATCTTCATGAGGAAACCATGTGCAAAAATTATTTGAGAAGTTCAAATGGAAGATTCATCTACTGCGGTGGCATCCACTCTAACGTTGACAACTGGACAACTTACTATCCTAAGCTACTAAAAGAATTTGTTGTAGAATAGTTTACATCTTGGGGAAAATGGAAAATTGGTTGGAGGAATCCTTTCTAAAATATTTTCACTTAATGGACTGGAGTTCCTTCAATGATTACATTGGAGAAATTTCATTAAGGTCCTTGGAAATGAATCATATCATATCCATGGCCTTGTTTCTCATAATCAAAAATGGCTTTGAAATCCCTATTGATCAATATTTTGATGGCTATGCTTCTCACAAAATCTTACAGATCGACAAATTGATGTTGCAGTATCATGGGTCCATTCTTTTGGTTCTCGAAACAAAGACTGGTGAGCTAAAATTTGGTTATAAACCTTTCTCAACATGTATGTTTTCCTATAGAATTAAAGTCCTTTATGATGATCTGATTTAAAGTATGTAAAAGGTAGATCATCAATTTGTTCAGAATAAATTAAAAATCCTATAACAGACTGTGATCAGTGTACCTTAACTTTATCATAATGGTGTATGTTGAGTATAATCACCAAGTGTTTGTTTCTCTATGAGGAGGTTATGCCTGATACTTTTGGCACATATATTCCTTCCCCACTCATAAAGGTTGTTTTCATTTATTGGGAAAATAAATAGTGTATTTCATCTCTAGCATGTATCTCTAGTAGTAGAACATTAAGTGTCGGTTTCCCCTTGACTATTTTGAGTATCTTGGAAATATTGAGGGTTACAGAGTACACACACACAAATATTTTAATGATGTTTGTTGCACCATAAGTTCCTAAGTCTAAATTTTGAGGTAAAATACTTTTCCTATCATCTTGGGTTACAACATAGACATATGTCCTTGGTCCTGTGAGCTCAAGTGGATGAGATTCATTTTTTAATCACTATACATGGTTCATTCTAAGGTAGACCATTTCTCAAAACATTGTCATTGTAAATATCAATCTTTAGAAAACTAGATCTCAGAAGACCTACGTAGGTTTTTTCATGTCAGATGGATTCCTTTAATAACCTTGGTATTGTGACTTACAATGATTCCATGCTTATTGAAGTTTGAAGGTGTCTTTTGAAGCTCTCTTGACTGAGATTTAAGATTCTTTATCTGAATTCCCTTTCTATTGATCTACTCTTCGAATAATCATATGCAATATTTTGATTTACTTGATTGAATGGTTTTCCTTGATTTTATCTTGATACAATATTGTTTTGGTTTGCTCATAAATTTCATTGATTTTCTTTCCTTTATCTTGATATCGTTGGGGATTTCACATTATGATGTTTTGTTGCTTTTAGAATTGAAATTTTCAACTTTTTAATGGCAGGTACATCTGAGCCAAGTCATGAAACTTTCGACAGATCCCTTCAAGGCACTGGTCTACAAATTTTTGGGAAGACTCATCGAGAATAATCTTTCAAAACTCATCCAAGCACACAAAACATGAATCATACAACATACTACACGTTCTCTTGCATAAATACCACCTATTGGTTTGCAATCCCATGCTCAAGGAAGTTTCGAGAGGAAAAGTTTTAAACACAACCTTATTTTTTCATTTACATTTATATTTATGATGTGGACGCTTACCTCGATTTCAGATATTGAACCTATTAGAATCACACCATATGTGATATACAAAATGGTTTCAAGGAGATGAAAATTGAAGGAGTGCTAACAATAGTTGTTTGATGAGAATTCACATCTAGGACAGAACTGGTGGTCATTACAATCAGAGCCATTTTGATGATCAAAAGGGAACTTCCACTCAAGAGATGAGTATCCAAACTAATTTGACTCCACCTTTCTATTGAGATATTAGCCACAGAAAACCAGTAAGATTTAGAATCCAATTTAATATGTCCCAATAGGTATGGTGTTAATATTATGGTAGTTGCGGGAGATATTTACCCCCACGTGTGAAACTGACAAGAATAGAAGACTCCGAGAAGCAAGAGAAACCCTAATGAGTTGGCTAATAACCCTAGAAGCCTTGTCGGCTCAAGAAGATAATTTATATTAGGCTATTATCCTCCAAGAGAAGAAGTCGTCCAAAAATAATAATAATATACTGAACAGACACTATCCAGAAGGAGAAGTCGGCCCCAGCAAATCTGGTAGAGCCAGTATAAATACAGGGCGCTAGTTCTCATTTGCAACATCTCAGAATTGTAGTTCTGTAGTTTGGTGCGCACTGCAGTTGCAGTCTGGTGCGTAGGTTTGGAGGAAGAGCTGGTGCAGCTGCAACAGCAGCAAGTTCTCAGTTTTGGCTTGAATATCTTTTGGCTAGGGTTTGGACTATCTGATCAGCTTTTTGTGATGCGCTATCCTTGGGGATTGATGCGCTACTCTTTGTTTGGCTATCTAGCCTAGGGTTTGCTTCCGAAGGAATTCTCAGTCAAGGTTAAGGTGCTCGGAGGGAGGCTTCGGCCTATGATTGGGTGACGAACGTATCGTCAATGGTAAAACGAGCACACCATATTCTATATTCTAACATATGGTTCCTCATGTATTCAACCCAAATACAGGCTTTAGTTCTGGTTTATGTTGTGAGATATCTGCAAACATGTTTTTTTGGGAGAGAATTTTCTTATTCAACATTACTTTTGGTCAAATTTTCTAACTAGTTAAACATACATGTTCAAAAATGGCTAACAAATCAATCTACATTAGTGATCTCTAGTTTTATTGATGTTATTTACTTTTCAATTGTATGCAAATCTCAATCATGGAATTTTTTTCTCTCCTAAAGAGAAGGACATGGCTCAAGGAAGACAAATAACTTTGAAAATTTTGACATTATCATGAGACACGTCACCTGGGGACTTTATTCATGAACCTGTGTTTGGAATTCTGCTATATTTTATTTTATGCACATGATTTTTTTAATCCCTTTCAATTATCATAATGTTAGGATGAAATCAACCTCGTGTCTTGAATGGTTTTTCCATGTAGGTACAAGTTCCTAGTTGGTATCACGCACCTAATTTGGAACTATGGTGAGATGAACATGATATGTTGTAGAATGAATTTCAAAACTTGGATAAATCCAGAGTATGAG
The DNA here is from genome assembly GCA_032191745.1 of Picea mariana. Taxonomy (NCBI): domain Eukaryota; kingdom Viridiplantae; phylum Streptophyta; class Pinopsida; order Pinales; family Pinaceae; genus Picea; species Picea mariana. The sequence goes on along the minus strand of JASDQU010208993.1, from coordinate 12,651 downwards.
CACAAATTTTGAAAAACCAATATATCACAAGGATAGAGAAAATATTCTAGTACCGAAGCCCATTTGGATGAAATGATACATGTATAGGCTTTCACATGGATTAGTCTTTTCAAGAGGCTACAAACTACTTGTTGTGTTAGGATGCATAAACATTCTTAAAGCTGTTAAAAACATTGACACTCTTGATCTCTTCTTCCATATACCCTATCTTGTTAATTGCTTATCTTTAATCATCATTTTCATTTTTTTTCAATTGTAGCAAGTTTTGGGCCGAGTTTGTCTTCTAATTATGAATACAACTTCTCTCTTTCATTCCTCATCATATTTTCCTCTGGAGGGAGTTCATTCTCTAACTTCTATTTGTCTTATTATTCTTGATTATATTTGATGATGTGTAGATGTATCACCTTCGTTTGTCTCATAAAGGTAGCACCTTTGCACTGGAAATAGGCTCAAATCATCTTACATCTCTTTTCTATCTCATGAGTTGAACTAGGGGTCTATGTTCAAGCATGAATAAAAACTATTTTGGAATATTCTGATAGCATTCAAACCATGTCCTAATAGTGGTTAATCAATGGTTATTCTTGCATGTTGGTTGACGAGTAGATCATATGTAATGAGGGAACCATCCACACACTAAGTAGTTTCTCATGTGAAAGGTGAAGTGTCGAAGTATAAAGGATGAAAATAAAAAGGGATAACCTTATTTAGCCAGGTGTAGAAAATATACAAAGAAAATCTCAATAGTTGGTATTCATCCCCTATAAGGATAAAAAAATCCATTGCTTTCCCCATCCACCGGATGCTAAACATGCACTAAATAAACCAGGAAATAATGGGAAAGAAGGCTTGACCAAACTAGGGGACATGCAGATATCTCTGTCGAGGCTATGGAATATCGTTGGCAGTGGAGCAAGGTATTTGACGTTGTGGTGACTCCATCGAGACTATGGATGTTTGTGGGTAGTGGAGAAACACCTGAGAGATAATATATACACACCTGGTGAAAATATTTTATATCCCAAACCTATAGCAGCCCCATGATGGAGATATCAACCTGAATAGTCGACACAGTTTAAGGAGATAAATCTCACCATCATTCATTATCTTATTACAATAGAAAATCTTTGATAGACAACATGCAATCATCACTAGTGATCCCACCACAATGGAATATTTCAGTTAATTGTTTCACACTAATTCCAGAATTTCTTATCTTAAAAGTAATTATATGACCCTCTACATTTTTTTCTCATAAGTTAGGGAAGACTAGTAGAGATTTGTGGCTTCGCCCAGTGTGTCGCCATTTTTTGTGCTAGCAAAACACCCTCCCTAATTTCTTCTTTTACCTTTTCTACAAGAGAATAAATTGGCCCCCCCTACTAAAATTTTCTACTTGAAAGCATCTCAGACTCTCTCATGCAAATGGAAGAGAACAGGTCTCTCTTCTCACTCTCCATACTTTACCATTTTAATGATTTTAAAGAAGACTATGGCCCGCTGATACATTATTTGTTGGTGAACTTCCTCTTTCTTTTTTTGATACACTTCGTAACAACGAGAATCCTCTTTCCCTTGTTGATATAGGTTGTATCTACAAACATACTTCTTCCTCATCTGATACAACCCATATCGAAGACTTGGGTGTTTCTTCACCAATATACTTTCTCAAACTTTCACTTAAAGTTTTTTCTAACATCTAACCCATTGATTCAAGCTATATCGATGGGTTAATATTTTCCTCAATGATACAGTCAGTATCGATGAGTTAGTGATTTCGTCATCGACACGCCAGTGACCATCCTCTCTATGTCCATGATATGCAAGATCCAACACTTAGACATTTCCTTTTGCTACTTTCTATTGTATCGGCATCGATAATTTTATGGGCACTGATGCATCGACACCCATCATTCATTGACTGTCGATACACATGTTGGGCGCATGCCTATTTTGAGGAAAGACCTAATTTTGGAAGGAAAGGACTAATTTTGGGGAAGAATAGCTGGTAGGAAAAGCAACATGTGTGAGGAGAAGAAGTAGGCAAGAGGAGCAACATGCAAAGAGAGAAGTCAAGCAAGCCTAAATATGTCAGGGTTAGGGTTTTCGATAAAGAATGTAACAGCTATAATCCTGAAAAATATTATAAATAAAGACCTAGGAGGTCTAGGTTAGTTGTTGTTTGATGATTGTAGTTGAATTCAGTTGTTGTTCAGTGGCTCTAAGTTGATAATTGTTGATATTTGTGAAATTTGTTGAGATGTAGAAGAGTCAAGTAGCTATATTTTGAGGGTTAGGTCATAGGTGGAGGAGCCTGGTGTGATCTAGTCCACCTCATAGAGGTTCCTTAAAATCACAGTACTTGTATGATGGGATATTTAATGCACACAACACCATATCTTGTGGAAAACTAAATAAAAGAGAAGAGAATTCAAATCTTTGTGGACATATCCCAGGAGGTGGTGAACCATGATAAAACATGTGTTATCTGTGGTGTTTCTTGCATGTTTACTTTATGTCAAGATTTATGAATGAATGTTTAAGATACATACACTAGAATGCATGCATGAGCCTGAATGTGAATGAATCCTAGTAATACTTGAATGAATAACATGATTAATGCATGAAGAAGATAAAATACATCCCTAGATCCCCACTCATTCCTAGAATACAAGAACTTGAGCATTGCAGTCACCCATAAAGCTATCTCGGGTGAGACGACGACGTGCACTATGTGCACCGTGTTTCCTTCTAGCTTACCAGGAGAGCCGATGGTTTTAGAGGGTTTTGGTGGAACCCTAATCAGATATGAACTCAGGTCAGACCAAGAAGTGGATGAGAGATAGAAACCCAACAAATGGTTCCATTATAGGCTAGAATTGCATGGGATTTAGTGGAAAGGATCCGTAGAAGAAGCATGCGTGAAATGAAGGTACAAAAAGGAATGTACAGGCCATGGAATCCAACGAAGTCGGAGATCGAAAGATGATTGAAAACAAAGGAACTTGATTTTGCGTAGAAGGACAACATAAACCCTAAGTTAACACCACGCAAATATCTTGACAAATACTTGTTTAGCAACTTGCATGAGGTATTTTTCTATGATTTCCCACATTTCTTGTAGGAGTAGATATTGAGGTTAAAATCCAACCACCTAACAAATCGAATCAGACAACTGGAGTGGAATCTTGTGAAGATCGTGCAGTTACAGCAAGCTAACAACAAATTTACACACGCAATAAATTTCTGGTTAGACAGTATTGTTGCATGGTTTATCACCGAATTTGTAGTAGATATCATGAAGTCTTACACAGAGAAGGATTTTCTAAAAGGACCCAGAGGTAGGTATAACAGATCGTTGTATACTTCAATCAATATTTTATTATATAACAAATGTGTGATGACCATGGAATCAAACAGCTAAACTTATCTGCGTGCATGGGGGAAGGGGGGAAGCACTGACAAGAGGTGGAGAAATGGAGGAAGAAATGGATAAGGGAAAGAAGAAGGAGGCCATGGACCCAGTCATGATGGAGGAAGACTAGATAAAGCAGATAATGGAAACAACTAGAAATACGCACAGTGGAGTACCCTACCAATATAATATGAATAATAAGAAGAGAGCCATAGCCGATAGAGAGGGCTTGGCAAGTGATGAAGAAGAGGTAGAGGATCTTCAGGCTATGGAGCATATTGAGGAAACCCTTCACACAACATAAGAAAGGAAAAAAAGAGGTCCAAGGGAAGGAAAAGAAGGCAACACTCCAATCTAGATCAACGTCAGTGTGGAACCTATAACCCCATGTGCAATTAGTACACCAGAAAGAACACCACCATTTAGACAACTAAATTTTAGTGGAAGAAAGACAGCGGGAAACAAATATAAACAAGGAGAATCAACTGGAGGATCCATTTTAGGAAGTAACAGTCAAATATCTACACCACGTGGAGGTAGTAGTTCAACATAGTTCAAAATGGCAGGATATGATCCCATGATCAGGTTACCCTAATTTTGAGGAGAGGCATCAGAGGACCCTAAAAAGAACTTATTCATCTATGAGAAGATCTGGGAAGAAAAGAAGATCACAGATGAGGATACAAAACTTGTGCAGTTAGCCATCACGCTAAGAGATCGCGCATTGTATTGGTACATCAGCCTAGATGTAAACAGTCCCCCAGGAGTTACAAGGACTATTGCAGACATGAAAAAACTATTGATAAATTAATTTCAAAAGCCTAGCTCAGAAGATCAGTATATGAATGAAATGATTGAAATCAGGAAAAAACCTAGGTGAGTTTGTTTGGGATATTGATGATAGGTTTAAGCATCTCAAAGGTAAGTTGAAATATTCCGTGATTGACATGCAACATAGGCACTTATTTGTGAACTAATTGTTACCACATTTGAAATACCCATTAAGATAGAAGAAGTTCCAAACTCAAGCAAAGGCTCTGCAAGCATCCTTACAACTGGAAGAGAACCAGTATCGGAAGACAAATCCAGCAATAAAGGAGTTGAAGGAGGACCTGAAGAATCTAAAATTTCAACTTAACCAGAATAAGGGCAAAGAGAAAAGAGAAGTTGGTTGGTGTACCACATGCAGGACAGAAGGACACCATAAGAATGAATGTCCAAATTTCGTGCAGTACATGGAAAAAGGAGTACCCAACCCTTTTCCAACAAGACGACCATGGTGCGATATTTGTAAAATGCATGGGAATGATCCATATCATTTTCCAATGATGCAGAAGTATAAGACAGTATCCAAAATCTCATACTGCAATTTTTGTAAGTCAGTCGATCATGTTGACAAAGATTGTAGGATGATCAATCTGATGAGAGAAATAAATTCAGATACTTATAGGGTGCAAGAAAAAATGATGACAGGATAAGTTGCACCTAAGTTCAACCAGGTAACACCTCCATACAACAATGCCCAACAACAATACAATAATGTGCAACCACAGTATAACCCCGCGCAGTATAACCAGGTACCTATGTACAATGCATCATGAGGAGATTAAGGTGGATACAGAGGTGGAGGAAGAGGTAGAGGAGGATTTGGATGAGGCATAGGTCCAATAGTGTCCCACAACTACCAACAACTAGGACAGTATGCAAGGGAGTGCCCACTTTCACCTGCAACATGTATGTATTGTCGCGCAATAGACCATGATACAGAAGACTGTACAACACTCTTAGGAAATATCCAATAAAAGAGGAACCAGAACAACCAGAATGTACAATGGATTTATGCAAAAGCCATGTGTGTTGGAAGAAACATCAATATAGTCACTCGAGGAGGAGCTAAGACAGGAACTAACACAGTAAGACAATATCCAGCGCAACACCAATGGGTAAAGAAGAATACTAAACCACAAAAGAAGTTTGATGCACGAAAATAAAAGGAAACATTCAAGGGGGAAAGACAGGATTTTCTCAAGAAAAATTTTGCATCTACATCAGCTATGCAGCAAACTCAGAACTCACCAATGTATGAGATGCCTTCCTCAATGGACCACACCAGTGCAGCACAACCTTTAGAGCGAGTAGGTAATAAAAAAAAATTATGCAATCATGTGTTAAGCTATTAAAGGATCCATCATCTTTTAAAATCTCACAAAATCTTCTAGAAATATGTAACATAGATATGGAAGGGAAATTAGAGTAGAAAACAGTCAATCATCTCCATAGAAGAAGAAGGAAAAGTAGAGAATTCAGATTGAATGCCAACATTGGAGATTCCAATATGGGTGATATTATACTGGATTTAGGATCTGAAGTAAATGTCTTACCTAAGAAGACATGGAAACGTATGGGAGAACCCACACTAGGCTATTCACATGTCCAGCTGAAATTAGAAAATCCACACAGAGTGCTACCAATTGGAAGACTTAAAGGTGTGATAGTAGAATTGGATGGAGTGTGCACTATGGCAGATTTTGAAGTAATAGAGATAGTAGATGGCACAACACCATACCCATCATTGCTTGGACTGGATTGGGAATTTGATGATAACCAAACCATAATCAACTTGAAGACAAGGAAAATGATGTTTTAATCAGGTTAATATAGATTCATTGCACCATTATATCCTTAAGAAGGAGAAAGGTTTGTAGAACCCACTTTCTTAGATATGGAGGAAATAAACCAGATGTACATAAATATCGCGCGATAAGAAGATTATGTTAACCCAACTGCAGATGGGGTACTCGACTAGAGAAGCATCACATCATGTGCTTCTGCCTCAGATACAGGTTTGGAGAATTGGCAACAGTGATTACATGAAGTTTCTACAAGAAGGTGTGCAAGAATAGATTGTGCAGTAAGATGGTTTGGTACAGAGATAAGAGAACCTCCCATTTTTCATGGGGTAAATGACTTAGAGGAATTTCTTACAAAATATGAAGAGGAAGTGTTATAAAATCAGAGACTCTCAGCCCTATATATTACACTCAAATCTACACCTGCAAGATGGTGGGGTGTGCACAAAGAAACAATTCAGGATTGGTACCAATGTAAATGAATACTGCGCATTAGATTCGACACAGAAAAAGGGAGAAATAAAATGAATATGTATGATGGACAAGGAACACCAGCAAAACACTTGGAGAAGTGCATGACACAATGGAGGATGACACCACCAGAATAATGGCCTCATCACTTCATCCATACATTGGAAGGGATCCCAGAGAACTGGTATATAGACCAGGAGATGTGCAAAGGTACTATAGAATGGATAGCACTACAAAGGAACTTTGTAGTAACCTTCTCATTTGAACATGAGAACCCCAACATTGATTCAACACTGAAGCATATAAGAGGTGTGACATTTATTGATGAACCATAGATTGAAATCATGAAAGAGTATCAACAACAAAATATACATACAGTCAAAGAGTTATTGTCATGCTACCATGTTGAAGAGAAAGAACCAGATGAGGATGATTTGCGCAACATTCAAATTACAAAAATTGAAGGTGAAAGAGAGGTGGAAGGTCCAGCTCTGAAGTCAAAATTATTTGTTGCAACAATCAAAGTGAAGAAAGTCAACATTGGGAAAATTGATAATCCCAAAATAGAAAGTATTGGAGATTATTGGGATGAACAAACAGTAGAAATAATAATAGAGTTATTGCATGAATACAATGACATGTTCTCAACGACCTTTACAGAGATGAAAGGCGTAGCAGGAGAGCTAGGAGAGATGAAGATACCTCTCAAACCTAAGGCAAGACCTGTCAAACAGAGACCCTACAGACTCAATCCAGTATATAAGAAGAAAGTGAAAGCAGAAATTGACATAATGTTGGAAGTTGGTATCATAGAACCAGTAGGGGAATCTGAATGGATAATTACTATGGTAGTCCAAGAAAATAAAAAAGGGCAGATAAGGATCTGTGTAGATTTGAGAAAATTGAATGATGCTTGCTTACATGACCCTTTCCCTACCCATTTTACAGATGAATTCTTAGAGAATGTGGGAGGCCAGGAAGCATATTCATTTACAGATGGATTCTTAGGTTACCATCAGATCAAAATAGCTCCAGAGGATAGGTATAAGACTATTTTTTCTACCAAATGGGGATCCTACCAATACACAGTCATGCCATTTGGGTTGAAGAATGCACCAACCATATTTTCAAGAGTAGTCATAGTTGCTTTTAAGGAATTCATACATCAATTTATAGAAGTATATCTGGATGACTAGATTGTATATAGTCAGTTAAAGATCATGTATAAGTATTAAGGATAATGTTAGAAAGATGCAGGCAATGTCATATATCATTGAATATCAAGAAATACATTTTTGGGACACCTTTTGTAATATTATTGGGACATATAGTGTGTAAACAAGGTTTACTAGTGGATCTTGCTAAGATTGCAGTCATTGTCAATTTACCACCACCAAAGTTAGTGCACCATTCGAGAGAAACAATGGGACATATAGGCTATTACAGGAAATTTACAAAGGGGTATGCATAGATTACTGCACCAATGGAAAAAATGTTAAAGAAGGATATCATATTTCAATGGAATGAGGACTGTCAATAAGGTTTGGACACCTTAAAAGAAAATATGGTCACAACACCTATCCTAGTATTCCCAGATTGGGAAAAGACATTTCATGTGCATGTAGATGCATCAGCCATAGCACTTGGAGCAATTTTGGCGCAGCCATGAGTAGGGGAATTAGACCACCCTATAGCATTTGCAAGCAGAAACTTGTCTAAATTAGAGAAGAATTACAACACCACATAAAAACAAGGCCTAGCCATGGTATATGCACTTCATAAGTTCATGCACTGCTTACAGGGGAAACACTTTAAAATGTTCACAGACCATTATGTCATCAAATACCTAGTCAATAAGCCAGTGTTGGGGGGGAGGATCTATAGATCGCTATTTTTATTCCAAGAATTTGATTTCGAAGTGATTGTCAAACCAGGAAAGATAAATGCATGACTTGATCTCATGTCAAGGGTAACTAATGGAGAAGAACCTACCAACTTGGAAGACAACTTCCTTGATGCACATCTATTTTCAGTACAAGCAGTTGATGAATATTTCATTGATATTATTGAATACTTAAGTACAGGGTTGTGTAACGTTCCCCGACAACAACACCACTGCTAGGAAATGCTACCCAAACACCTTGTCTTCTACAGACTAGTTATGATACCAATATGTAGCATCCTCGGCCACCAACAAGTCAGGCAACGCCACTATGGAACATACATATATATATATAACATGCATTTCTAATGAATTTTAAAACAAATAAAAACAGAATTATTGTTACCATACAGACTCAAATGGAATTGGCAGTAATTCCTACATGCAATGGAACACATGGTAACATCTCAAGAATCACAGACATGCATAACATACATAATTAAGCATGGAAATGATACTTATCTTTTAACTGAAGTAAAACCACCAACTATGTGCAGACCTTCCATGAACCTCCCAGCCTTGGACCACACTACTCATCACTCAAAGCAGTAGGTCACCCCCGATCTGGGACTAAACTCCATCGGGAAAGGGATTCCTAGGATAGGCAAGGTCAATAGGAAAGTCACACAGTTTAAGAGGAAGGATTTTCTCCCAGGATCCACTTATGCACACTTCTCACAAACTCTCATTCCCCACATTCTTGTCCCATCCCAGGAGTATACACCTTCACTATCACACGGTCCATCGGTTGCTCCACCTCCCTTACCTTGAGCTTCAGCAACAGGCCGAACTGGAATTCTCAGAGTTTTGTAGCAGCTATGGGACTCCTTCCAGGAGAAATCAACTCCTCAACACACTCTCTCACCTGGAGAGAGTTGCTCATAGGCCTTAAAACCTGCTTCGTCAATCCACAACCACCACTCTCACCTAGAGAGAGAGTTGCTCACAAGCTTGGCAACCTGCTTCTTCTACCACTTCAACTCAGTTCCATCCGGGTGATGGAAAACGCAACAACATCAGCACTCAGTTGACACAAGGGTGACGAAAGCAAAAGAAAATGGGAATGGGCATTGAAAATGGAAACTGCCAAATTCTAAGACACAGTAAGGCTCAGGCGATTTACAAGGCATCAGGTTCCACAAGAGACACAAATCATCCCACGGGTTTCTGGTTTTAGGGTGCGTGAAAATAAAATGCAGAGATCGATGATGGAGGTCAAACAAGTTCAGGAAGAGGATGGAAGAGTGGGAAGCGAACCCCCCCACCCCCAATGAGCTGACCCTCCATCTTTAACTACATGCGCCCAGGTTGAAACCTGTCTTCCTAGAGCTGCATGCACTCCAGTTTGCATTTGTTTCATCTTTCTTTGGAACTTAGGATAAAAACATATCGTTTTACACAGATTTTGGAATAATAATAAATTATTATTCTCTTGGACTTAATCATTTTTTATTATCCCCTCTTTCCAACCTATCAGCCCCCTCTCCCTTACCCAACCTAGTGGAGATCAGTCCCCAATCACTCTTTCTTCATGGTCGGTCTACATGCAGTGGTGTTTTTATATTAATAATATGAATATTACATGTACAAAACAGGCTCCTGGCCTTTAACACCTAGGCTCTCTGGCCTACTAACACATAATCCTACCAGCTTATAATTGCTTGTCTCACCAGCCTACAAAACAAGTTTACAATTCATAATATGATTGGGGCTCATCCTTGGGGTATTGCAATCCCCTCCCCTCATTTTTTCACTATCCTCAGTGCAACTTTTTACACAGCATCAGCAAGATTTTTCAAAATATTCAAAAATATGAGGGTATTCTGCATGCATATCATCCTCATGCTCCCATGTCGCATCCTCAAGACCGTACCAGGTCTACTGGACCTTTACAATCCCTATGGCTTGATTCCAGAGTTTTTTTCTCTTCCGGTCCAATAAGCACACCGGATGCACTTGCAATACGCCTTCTTTCTCCACCTGAATCACATTCCAATCAATAACATGATTAGCATCAGGTATATATTTCTTAAGCAATGAAACATGAAACACATTATGTACATTCTTGGATGCAGGTAATGCAAGCATATATGCAACTGATCCAATCTTTTCTAGGATTTCAAATGGCCCACAAAATCTGGCTGCCAACTTGGAACAGTTTCCCAGCTTTAAGGAACTTTTGTTGGATTTCACTTTCAAGAAAACATGATCACCCACTTTAAACTCTCAGTGGGTTCTTTTCTTATCTGCACAACTTTTCTACCTGTCATAGGCAGCCTTTAAATTATGCTTAATCTTCAACATTTTCTCTTCCATTTCCCTGAGCAACTCTGGCTCAACTATTTCTCTATCAGCTGGGTTGTCCCAGCTTATTGGGGTGTTGCACTTTCTACCATAAAGTACTTCAAATGGGCACATCTTTAGTGATGCTTAATACCCATTGTTGTAGGAAAATTCTACCAAGTGTAGGTATTCTTTCCATTTAGATGGTTTGTCCATCACATACATCCTTAGCATGTCCTCTATCACTTGGTTCACCCTTTATGTTTTCCCATCAGACTCAGGATGATAGGTTGTGCTAAAGTTAAGATTCATTCTGAATCCTTTGAATAACCCCTTCCAAAACTTTGAGGTGAATTTTGGGTCTCTGACAGACACAATTGTCTTGGGAATATCGTGCAATCGTGATACTTCCCTCATATAGATATCGGAAACATTAGCTGCCTTGTGAGTGGTCTTCAATGGAATAAGATGGGCATCTTTCATAAGCTTATCCACCACCACCATAATGGAATCATGTTGCTTATTTGTTCTGGGTAATCCTGTGATGAAATCCATTATCACCACTTCCCACTTCCACACAGGAATGGGCAGTGGTTGTAGCAACCTAGTTGGGTGCCTATGCTCAGCCTTGACCTTCTGACACTCCATACATCTGGTGATGTATTATGCAATTTTCTTCTTCATACCTGGCCAAAATTGATGGCTCTTAACTGATGCCACTACTTTCTGATATCTAGGGTGCCCAGCATAAGGCACATTATGCATTTCCTTCAATATCATAATTCTCAATTCCTGGGAATTAGGTACATAAATTATGTTTTTGTACAGGAGTGTTCCATCAGCTTGCAATTTATAATCTTCCCCTTTTTGTAGCATCTTACCTTGTTGTAGATTTTCTACCAATTCCATGTACTGCAAATCTGCGTTTGCAGCTTCCAAAATTTTGCCTTTAATATCAGTTTGATACATGCTAATGGTCGTAGCATGTAGTTCATGCACTCTTCTGCTAAGTGAATCAGCCACTTTGTTCTCCTTTCCTTTGATATGCTTAATATCAAAGTCATACTCACAAAGGAATTCCAACCATCTACTTTGTCTAGCATTCAAGTTTGGTTGGTCAAATAGATACTTCAGACTATGATGGTTTGTCCTCAGTTCAAACCTCTTTCCCATGAGGTAATGTCTCCATTTCTTTAGAGCGTGTACAATGGCCGACAAATCCAAATCATGAGTTGTATAGTTCTTTTCATGCTCTTTCAATTTTCTGGACTCATAACATATTACAAATCCATTCTGACCAAGGACTCTTCCCAGTATTTCTTTGCATGCATCTGTACACACTACAAAATCTTCATTTGGATTTGCAATCCTCATGATTGGAGCACTAGTTAACAGTTGCTTCAATTGTTGGAAGCTTCTCTCACATTCTTCCATCCATTGAAATTTCTTCCCCTTCCTTTGCAAGGAAGTGATGGGGTGAGCTATCCTTGAGAACCCTGCAATGAACCTTCTGTAATAGCCATCTAGACCCATAAAGGATCTGACTTCTGTCACATTCTTAGGCACTGAACATTCTCTGATGGCTTCTATATTCTCAGGATCCATGACTATCCCATCCTTTGAAATGATATGTCTCAAATAATGGATATACTTTTGATAGAATGAGCACTTGATCAATTTTGCATACAGTTGGTGATATCTTATCACTTGATAACCATCCTCATATGTTGTTCATGCTCTTCCTCCAACTTGGAATACACCAGGATGTCATCCAAAAAGACTATGACAATGTTAAGGTCCTAACCCGCACATAGGTAGATTAATGTATTCGGATGTAATAAAGGTCAATATTAATAAGACCTTTCAATAAAATAGAATAAGGCGGATGTAAGAAGACCTAATAGAAG
>JASDQU010208992.1:0-14388 GCA_032191745.1 Picea mariana | reverse complement strand
ACAAGTGTTTGAAAACATATTTGAGTTGTTTTTCCTTGGAAAAGAAAAATTAGTGGGCTCAATGGTTACCCCTAGCTGAATGGTGGTACAACACTTCATACCATACAGCTACATGCATGACTCCTTTTGAAGCAGTATATGGACAGAAGCCACCTTCAGTTCTCTCATACTTACCGAGTGCCTCAAAGGTCCAGGTAGTTAACCTAACACTTACAACTCGAGAGGCTATTCTCCGTACCCTCAAAGAGAATTTGGTCATGGCACAAAATCGCATGAAGCAACAAGCAGATCAAGGTTGCTCTGAACGTCAATCTGCAGAAGGGGATTAGGTGTTTCTTTGACTGCAACTTTACAATCAAACTTCCCTCAAGGCTGAGCATTATCAAAAGATAACACCCAAATTTTATGGTTCTTATACCATACTCAAGCATGTGGGACAAGTCACCTATCAGTTATCTTTGCTCGACCATTCGAAGCTACATCCCGTTTTTCATGTTTCATACTTAAAGAAGGTGATTGGAGCTAAGTGCCAAATTAAAGCCAACCTTCCAGAGTTAACTGAAGAAGGATTCATTTGGCTATATACAAAAGCAGTTTTGGACCAGTGTGAGTGTTGCCTATGTCAAAGAACCATCAAGGAAGTGCTAGTCCAGTGGAAATATACAACTCTAGCAGGCACCACTTGGGAACCAGCTACCATTCTGTAGCAATTTCTTCATCTCAAGCCTTGAGGACAAGGTTGTTTTTAAGGGGGTGGACATGTTAGGGTCCTAACCTGCACATAGGTAGAACAATATATTTGGATGTAATAAAGGTCAATATTAATAAGGCCTTTCAATAAAATATAATAAGGCAGATGTAAGAAGACCTAATAGAAGCTTCCTCTTCTAGAAGGATCTTCCTCTAGATGCTTCTTTTTAGTATAAATAGGAGTCGAGGGTATGAGAACCCTAGCTTGGATATTATTGTAATAAAGCTCTTCTCAATTGGAGGTTTCCCCCTTGAAGAGGCATGTGAACATTGCTTTCAGATTCAAAGTGCTATTTCTGTTGTTATTCTTATATCATTTCAATGTTATTGTGGTGAATGTTTTGGTTATATTGTTGTTATTCTGCCATTACTAGCAATTTATTTCAGTTCTGCATACATTTTATATCTGGTATATTACATCAGACATGACGGGTGGATGGTTAGACGGGCGGACACATGGCCAAATCTCTTTCCACATCGAGCCAACACAACCCGCACTCACTTCCACCATTAACTCATGCGTTTAATTCCTCTACAGAAACACCTCTGCCCTCATTTGAATTTGGTTCAGTTTTATGTTATGGCACTCCAGTTCATGGGGGAAATAATGGAAATGGGTTGGCCGAAGGCCGAGACCCATCACTTTTTTGAGTTCAGAAGTTTTAGGTCGGTGGTCTAGAAACTCATGGCTCATTCGTGCCCCTGGCCTCTCGAGACTTGGCCTCCTCCTGTAGATTGTTTAGTTTTTTGTATTTGGCTCGAATTTCCTTGGCGCTCTCGACCCTCTATGCCCAACACTCTTCCTCCGGTCTGCCATTGCTTTTGGCTTTGGTTCGTTTCCGATCCTTGGAACAACAATTCTCACATTCTCCATCTCTGGTTTCTGATGTTTTTAKCTCTTGACTATCGTGTTGTTTCTTACTCTAAATTCCAGTTCTTAATAATATTGTGATTAGATTATACATGGTTGAGAATAASAAATGGATTGTGAATAMGTTAATAATTAATTTTATTATCTAMGTTATTAGATAATGTTTCAATTATCACATTGTTTAGTTATACATTATTGCTACTTATGTTGTTTTTGTTATCACGRCCCTTGAATAAAAAGGGTATGAGTAAGATATTGATATAGGTGTAAGTCTACTTTGTACATTTTGTGCTTTTATGTTCGAGTCATTTTGAGGCCCAATATCAAGTAACCTATCACTTATTAATAAAGGAAAGGTAGAAAGTGTAAACCATCTCATCCTTATGGTAAGTTATGAACATATATCGAGTCCAAGGGACAAGGGAACCAAGAAAATATATCAAGTATCAATTAAAGAGATAAGTGATCTTCCTTTTATACAATGAGGTTATTTCGAGTATTTGGGTTTCCCCACTATAAATCTAGTGTGTACTTTATTTAATTTTCATCCAAAATGGGTGTACCTAATAACTGTTGTCTTTATTGGTAATCAAGAATGAGGAAGATAGAATTTGGTATCTACAAATGTTGATTTAGGGTAAATCCTAGAGAACATTGATGTGTTATCCCAAAAATTCTTCCATTTTGGGGTCTCTAACATCATGGAAATTATCTTAGAGGTCATCAGTACATGCTACAAGTCAATATCCTTCCAATGAGATTTAATTTTCATGAAACAAAGATTGTAACAAAATTTATGCCCCTGTAAAGGTAACAATTTAAATCTTTATTGTGGGTCGATGTGGAAACCACATCATCTCACCATAGCTAACCCATGTGGAGTTAGTAATGTATGTGAATATATTGGAAAATTCTATAAGGATTGTGAGAATGAAAAGTGCTAACCCTAATGACCAAGAAAGGGAGTTAAAACCCTAGTAAAAAAGAGGGGAAATGGTTCACCTCTTATGGTAGGGATTGGATGTTCTGTAGAAAAACAACATGCAAGATGAGTAGGGAGATAACAGAGCATAAGATAAAATGAATGGTCTAGGGAAATATACCATAGTGTCTCATAGCTCTATGGTGAGTGTATTGATCTATGTATTTTTCCTTATACTCTAGTTTGATTATGAAGAAAGACAAAGTCCTTCATATTTTTGTTGGGTTTTCCCACATCAAGTTTTATAGTGTAAATATTGTCTTTATGGTGTTCAATTGTGTGTCTTTACTATTCTAGTTCAATTATTTATTTCTCAATAGTTCAAACAATCTATTTCTATATGGTGTTTTACTTTCCTATCACATCATTAAAAAATAAGTGCATAATTGAACATAAACAAACAAAGTAGATGTGGTGTACAAAATACCAAAATAACATGTACCCTTAACATACCTAAGTATTCTCTTTGTTGCATGGAGTTTGATTCACTTTGATCCTACATAAATGATGAATATAAACTACAACATATATTATATTTTGTCTAGAAGCTATGAGATACATAGCGCTTCCCTCTAACCTCTTGTAAATAGTAGGATCAAATTTGTTTCTTCCATAATTCTTAGTTAATTTCTCACCCAAACTCACAAGTGTACTAATTATAGGTCACAATTTTTCATTTTAAACTTATCAAGTAAATATTTTGTACCCAATCATTGTGAAATAAAAATTTAATCATTCAATTGGCTTATCTCCATGCCAAGGAAATAACACATTAACCCCAAATCTTTCGTCTCAAATTCACTTTTCATTTTCATTCTAAATTCATCCATCAAAATATCATTATTAGAATACAAATGAAGTGATCTACATACATGCATAAAATCAACAATCATTTGTACCTGTAACATCCCCGACCACCAACAGGCCGGGTAATGCCACTACTCCTGTAGCTCTACTGCTCTATTCTAATCTATGACAGCTCCAGCCTTAAACTACTGGGCTATGCCACATAGATATATTTGCAGAAGAACATAAACATCCATATAAACATAGAATGACTATTCTACATATATATAACATAATAATGCAGAAATAACAGTAAGCCTACACATGCAGCATATACAACATATACAATCTATACTCATAAATTACAACATGTGTACCATTACAAAGCATGTAAATGAACATAAAAGTGGTACTTATCTTTTATTAGAACACCACCAAGGATCCGGATCAGCGAAAGAGTCAAGAACAACTTGATACACAATCTATGTTGTTGATAGTGCCATGGCCATTCCAGAACGTAACTGACCTTCACAAGACGTCATCTAGGAAGGTAGGGTCCAAGGATCGTTAAAATAGGAAGTGTAGAAAGGAGAAAACCTCTCTGACGAAACGGGCCTACTGGACATGGGGTATATATGGTGAATCGATGCCATGAAGTCAAAGGTACCCATAAGGGATGAATACATTCTAACACCAATATTCTCACTTGATGGTTGAGAATTGTCAAATTATGGGGATCAATGGTCCAATAGATGAATTGGGGCTACAGTACGCAAAGGACAATTGGTCGATCGTCAGGATCTTCCCATCGTGAGGAAAATAAAGAATACTGAAGAAAGGCGATACGATTTCAGTCATAGCATAATTCTAATTGCTTCCTAGTAAAATTTATAGTTGAGGGGTGCATAAACCACCTCGAAATCCACCTCTACTATCTTCCCACTTAACTGGACCGGAAAGGAAAGAAGAATACAGTGAGGAAGGAAGGAACGACCATCAAAAGTAGTCAACATGATTGGAGACTGAGAAAGGGTCGGAGAGCCAAGGGCTTTCCAATAGACCAAGGAAATCACACATGTTGCATCTCCTTCATCAACAACAGTGCGTTTGATGGTATAATTTGAGTAACCCACGTGGATTTGGAATTCCATATGGTCAGGCAAGAGAATCTTCACATCTATGACATCAAACTTGATAACTTTCGAGCTACAAGGATCTAGATATCCTAACTCATATAGCGACACATTCATCTGTGAAGGACATGTCTGGAGTACCTCCAGAGCTGACATTGTAAAAGGGGTTTGAACCAGGTCCTCAACAATAGAGTGATTTTGGGCGGCTCTACCATTAGGATTGTGGGTAGATTTCTTGAGTAATCCTTTCAGAATATGAGGTGGGGAATTTGGTTTTTCAATCTGTAAGGGCATCTCCGGAGGAGGGGGAGACTCTAGATCAAGGACAGTCTGTGGAGAACTGTAATCGCGAGACCAAGTGGATACATTAACCTTATATTTAGCTATATTGATGCATAAATGGTCATCGTCTTGCATTGGTAGGTTTTGACTCCCACTTGCCACATCGTCAGCATTCAAGGAGCTCGAGGCCTGTGCTAGTTATGTGGAAAAGGATTAGTTATCACGGTGGGAGGTATAGATAAAATCCTCGCAACTTCCGAAAGTTTGGGGCATAAATGGGTAAGGTGATTGTATGTATAAAGATTATAGGGAAAATTCAACTTCCTCCTTTTTTTCTTTCCCTCACCAGGATTATTATTCAACTTCTCATTATTACCATTGTCCTTGGGTTTATTATTATCCTTCCCACCCTTACGATTATCATTACGTCCTTTCTTTTTAATCCCTCTTGGTTGTTTATTATCATGCAGGTTGGTTGATGATTGCAAAGAATGTACATCTATTGAATGAGTGGGATTGGAGGACACAGACGAAGTTGGCCATCCTAAAGACTGGTTTAGAGACAACTATTTCAAATGGCTTGTCCCCGAGTCTACGGATTCAACATTGGTGGAGCCTACGATGCCATCGACATGAGGCATGGGCTTTTGTATAGGGTCATAGTTTGACCTCACTGTGTCTGAAAGAATCTCCTATAACATCCAAGACTAAGCATATATAAGATCTAATTGATGGGCTTTAAAAATCTCTTCTTCATCAGATGTAACCCCAGATGTAGAAACATCCTTCGAAATATAATACAAGAGAGACTTAAGGAACCAATCTAGAAAGAATTCTAGGGGTATGTAGGCCTTGATTAACCTATTCCATCTATGCCACTCCTGGATTTGATCTGAGATATGAGTGGCCTTGTCTTGACAAAAGGTCGATGGAAGTTCTATGCCAACATCGTAAYGAACCGACAATTGGAAGTGGTTGAGGAAGACTAAAACCATCTGATTAAAAGTTATATATGTCTCCCTAGGTATCTTGATTTKCCATTTCAYGGAAACCCCTGTGAGTATGCGTTGAAACAATATTAATCGAATGGAATCATCGTTAATGGAATTCGAAAAGCCTCAAAGATGAAAATTGGTAACGTGATCACCAAGATCCCACTAGTTTTACCCTTGAATTTTGGAATATCTTAAGGAAGCTTAGTGGGGAAGGGGGGGCATGTTGGATCTTGACACACATGTTTCTTCATTAACTTATACAATTCTGGAAGATTGAGCATGGCCAGAAAAGCGAGATGGGGTTGTGGCATATGGCCCCAAGCTCCTTGGAAATATTGTTGTTGGGGAATCACAACCCATCCATGGTTCTAGTAAGAACCATGGCCATGTCCGGGATTGTAAGACCCTCCTCCAAAATGATTCATGAGGGGTTGGTTAGGCACCATTCCAATAGGAATGTTTTGCTGAGGGTTGTAAAAACTTCTCCCAACCAGAGTGGCTCTAGAATGGGGGTTTCCCAAGGTATGAAATTGACCTACCCTGGGTGTGAATCCGAAGGATATAGGTGGATTCGTCATGCCAAACGTGTTGGTCAGAATTGGTACAGAGGAGGTGGGTGTAAAGGATGGACCATAAGAAGTATCTTGTCTGCCAGGTTGGTTACTCCATCCAGAAGCATTAAGAATAAAATTAGACTTGAGGTTAAAAGGAGGAAAGACTCCAATTGTACGATTCCTTTGCGGGACATGGGTAAAACCAAACGAGAAAGGAGTATGTAGAGGGTTGTACCCCTGAGTCGAATACTAGTATTCGAACCAACTTTTGGGATGGAGGTTGAAAATTGTGAAGTGAAATTTGGCATACCATAAGAAAAAGGACTAGAGGCCATAGGGATGGACTGAACATTATAGCCTGATGAGTGACAAAGAGACCCAAAAGGGTTTGTGGCTATAGGTTGAGTATTCACTATAGGAAGTGAAAAGGTGATGATAGGCACCTTCAACACCATAACGATTGTGGTTGAAGGTGTCGAAGGGGTACCATTAACTATATTAGGTATGGGATTCGAAGGACTCCCAGTATCTTTCTGAATCAATTCAATACTCATCCTTGTATGATCACAAGTCTGATAAGTGGAGGTGTGTGTACCACGTTTGATAAATTTACTCCTTTTAGAAGGCAAAGAATCAAAATGTGGTGGTAACTGTAACAAGGGCGAGACCTACAGAGAAGCTGGTCTAGCTCCATGATGATTCAAGACTCGAGATATAAAACAAATCCTAAGTCCAAGTAGAAATAAAAGAGCATGCCAAAATAAAATAAAAAAGGCCGATATGCACACAAACAGGATAAAGTGGCTTAAAGGGGCCTCCCTCCCTAAAGTAAGTATTCCTCACCCAAGAGGGGCCTGAGACTCCCTGCTAAAGATCGGAGGTATCATAATCAGTTATAAGGGCCCTCATGGGCTTAACAACTAGAAGGTAAGATCCCCCCAGAGAGGTAATCCTCCATAAAGGTTGTGTGTTGTCTGACTCTTATCTAACCCAGGGTACCTGTAGAATAACCCTTGTAAGTAACCTATGTGGTACCTATGTCAAGAAACTAAGAAACCACGATATAACTGATGCGTAGGCGAACAATCATAAGTCAGGCCCACTGTATGGGAAAGGTAACAAAACCTGAAACCTTGAAAGAACCACCTCTCATAGAGGTAAAGGTACTAGAAAGATCCCCATATACGAATAGATCTCCAGAAATATATCTGACACTAAAAAGGTATCGGGGGGATATCCCTTCCACGAACCTCACACAACCTCATGTTTAACTCCGATGTAAGAAGAGCTTCTTGACTTCACCAATTATACAATGGATTTCTCCACTCCCTTAGTCAGACACATATGCTGATTTAATATCCTTTGAGAAGTTTACTCACAAAATCCTATTCCAAGGCTCTAAATCCTAAGCTAGTTTGTGCAGCCTATAAAATAAAATCATTGCTAATCAATTTTAAATTATCAACGTTACTTTTAGTGGCCTTTCTTACTCAAAATGGTGTAGTCGTGAAACTAATGATGTTATGACTCAACAAGTAAAATAAATGAATATGAATACAATGCAAAGTCCTAACCTCAATTCCCAATAAATGATATGTTTTTCAAAATACAATTTTCAATTTTATTATACAATTCCAAATAAGATGCAATCTTTCTTTACATGTACTAAGATCAATGATAATGACTCAAAGGATCAAATGCCAACAATGCAAAAATGCATAATATTTTTGTATTTTCAATATAAAAGAATGAAAATGCAACGACCGATCAACAACTTGATATAAAAACTCTACTGTATGTAAATAGAGACAACCAAGTAGGATATAAAGAAACAAACACCCAACCCAAGATGTAAGGACAATCAAATGAAAAGGATGATGAGAAAGGAACCGCCCAAAAATTCAACCAAATAAAGGTTTCCTATTATTCCACGGACACTTAATAGTCATAAAAGAGACCTAAGAAGACTCAACAATCATCAAAACCTACCCACCAACCATCAAACCCAAAAACCAAGCAAAAAAGGGTGATGTACGTGAGTGTTTAGGAGAAAAGAGTGGATATATGCCTATTGCAAAAGGATGTCACACATATGTACGTGACTCTCAGGTAAAAACCCGTGTATATGTGTTAAAACACAACCAGGCTAAGGAGAAGGCTAACAAAATCAAACTCATAATGAATAGAGGATTTGAAGGAGTCATACGACAAGAAACTCAATATAAACAAGAGCCATCAAAGGAGAAAAACACTCCAAACCCCAAAACAAAGATCATATCCYYAGTATGGTCACCAATTCTATTACATGGAAATCCTCTCTATGGATAGGGGTAAACCAAAACAGATGAAAATTACTAGAGAAATAAACTCTAATATGAGGTATGCTACATAATCAAATATKCTTACAAGACAAGATAAAGGGCCTACCTCRTCCAAACGTTCAATGAAGTCCACCGTTGACCACTTGACTCAAAGTAATGCACCTGCAATTTGTCCTCAACAACCAAGAAACACAAGAATATGGTGGTAATATATAATKTTAGCACATTCAATAGAATAATCCATAAACATTCATAACAAAAACGCCCATGGAATAAAAATTCAAATATTTTCAAGATATTAATTGGACGAGAAAAGAGTATTTCTATTAAAATGTAATCAACATAATTGAATGAATTACAAACTTCTGTGTCGGCACAATTCAAAATAAAGAAACTAATTCCCTTCCAGCTAGGCCTCCACCACTTCAATCCTCCATCAAAGGCAAGCTCATATAAGAGAGACAATGATGTTCTCAATCAATTAGGGAAGAGCTTGGGGGTTGAACAATGTGTTCAGACTTAAAAGGACAAAGGGATGCAGACTCAATATGAAGTGAATAATTTCTCCAGAGAAAATTTTCTCTCAAAGTTGAATTATTATCCTCTTTTCGATAGCTTTTATTTGTCCCATTTATATCCTTCAAGTGGAACTAAAGGTTCGGTTCAGAACATTTCCAGTATATGGAAGGTCAAGGATCATGGATCTCGTGATGTGACATGGAAACTCGACACCATTTTTTAATTTTGGGCACAAAACCCAATGTATGCGGGCTGTAGTGGTGCAACCTGCATATACGAATGTTGTATAATATATAGGGCACGTATATGTGGAAAAATAATGTTTTTAGATCCAGGATTTGCAAAAACGGACTTCAAGTTTGCATAGGGGAATGGAAAAAGGCCCTCTATGCAATTTTTCCTAGGGTGAGGCAAATATTTCTATAACACTGATACATAACATAACATTCAAACCATCATTCAAAAAAATGAACACAGTGTATTTATCGTGGTTCACCCCCTCCTGGGGCTACATCCACAAAGATCTATCTCTTCTTCTCTTTTATTCATTCTTCTACAAAATCTGCGCTACGCGCATTACATCTCTAGGATTACAATCAAAAGGAGGATAAGTACCCTTTGGGAGGATGACTATATAACACCAAGCTCCACAACCTGTGACCTAATGCTCAAACACTAGCTTACTCAATTCAATAATAATAACAATAACCAAACTCACAATAGTCAACAATCAAACCCCCAACCTAGACCTCCTAGGCCTTTATCTATACTACTCTAATGGCTTATAGCCATTGCAATTTTATCAAAAACCCTAACCCTAACATGGTTATGCCTGTTTGCATGCATGCCATGTTGCTTTTCCTCTTGCATGCTACTTTTCCATTTTTTTTGTTCATGCTACTTTTCTGCCTCCGAAGGCGTGTGCTCCAAAATTATACCTTCTCTTCCCAAAATAGGCTCGTGCCCAAAATATATCTTTCTCCCAAAATAGACCCGCACCCAAACATGGGCTAATCTTACTAGTTCTTAATATGCAAAATGTAAAACTTTTGGCGATAGTTTTGTAAAAATATTCAAATTTCTAAGGATTTTATATATTTTCTATAAAATTTTAGGGATTTTAAAGGTAAAATAATTTTATTCTATGGAATTTGGGTGAATAGTTTTTAGAAAAAATGGAAATTTGTGAATCTTTTTTTGGGAAAAACCATGGAAAATTAGCCCATTTGCGAAATTTAGCCCTTAAAATCATCTATGCCCAAAAGGGATATTTCTCCCAAAATAGGCCTACGCCAATAGAGGCCCAACACTTAGAAAATGGATAATTATCACACATAGGTAGATAATGATGCCTATATGATCTTACAACTAATACTAGTTGGTTGCATTAGAAAAGGATATGAACACCCTGCCTTAAGAGAAACATAGGGAATAATCAAAGTAAAATATGGGTCCCAACAACTAGGCTTGTTGATGTAGCCAAGTACAAGCTCTCATAAGAAGATAAAAGTAGAAAAACGTGTAGGAAAAAATCCACTCCAAAATAGAGGAAAATTCTAGTGTTGAAAAGGGAATTGAAGCTAAAACTAAAGATCTCACAATAATGCATTGAATGTACAGAGAAGGAGACCCACAGAGGGTAAATGCTCTAATCAGGAAGTATTACCAAAAATATCGAGACGAGAGCCAAGTAACCTCAATGAACTTGGTTAAATTATAAATTAGAAGAGGTTCACTTGTAGAGGAATAGGAATGGAAAAAATTGACAACTACAACATAAATGATTTAGAAAAATAGTTGTTGGTGAAGAACTAAAAGAAAGGATTCAAATAGAAGAAATTGCCATTAATGATAAAACTAGAACTGAATCCTACAAAGAATGAAATATCAGAACAAGAAGTATGACCTAAACTCTAAACATGGCTAATTAACCCCAAGCTCTCAATGCCATCAAATATCCATGTAGAAATCTAAACAAAATATTTCAAATTTCTCAAGAAAAGAGACTGATACCTTGAAATGAGTCATAATTCAAAAATCCTAATCAGGTACTCATGTACAAAAGAATCAGAAAATGAGTGTCCTTATGGATGGAAATACATATCGTTGGAGTTCATGGGTCGCCAGTTGGTACTACCACCGAGTCAAAAACAAGACTCAATGCTGAATACGAGGTTCACTCTTAAAAAATAGTTGATGTTGAACAAAATAGGGAAGCATAAGTAATCACCAAAGGAATAATTGCAAACCATCCCCCCCAAGATAAAATAGGTGGTCATAGATGATGTCAAAGTATCTAGTATCTAGTTGAATGTGATAGTGATGTTGAAAAACCATGCAAAAAACACTCCAAAATGACTAGCTCCAAACCCTACAAAAAAAGGTTGGCCTTGGAGATAAACATTGAGTGACACTCTAATAATATTTGCATGTGGCCCAAAATCCCCTACTCAAGGTTCAAAACAACGGTACCAAAAGTAAATGCCATCATGGAAAAACATCCTCGATATGAGTCCTAACAAAAAAGGCCATGATAAGTACCCATGTACAAGTGAGGAATTAGTTCTTTTAATTTATCCAAATTTTGAGAAAAAAAAGAATCTCAAAAATGCATCAAGTGTGGAGTGCAGCCAACCACAATGCCAAAACAAAAAATGGAKGTTTCATTGAAGAGTTATGGGAAAAACATTATAGATAACATCCAAAATACCATAATTTTGAAAAAACTGWTGTCATGAACCTCCCAAAACAAAAAATCTTTCACATGCAAAGGAGGTGTCGTGTCCACATGAACATGTAAATAATGTTGTTAAGGACTACACAACTATCATCACAAATGTTGAGAGCCATCCTGAGCATAAATGAGATCCAAGGGAGCCAATCTTGAAACACYAATTTAAGTAATGCTAAGCCGCCCAACAATAATGATATATTATAACAATCAAAGGAAGCAATAGTTTAGATTTAAACACTGAGAATGATATAATCAAGCATGATTCTTTCTAAGATCTTAGATCTATTGAGCATATTTTTATACCAAATCTAAAACCTTTATAGAGGGATGATCTAGATTCTGTGTAATGCCAAAAATATATTGATCTGTGATGAGGGGGTGTAACAAGAATATATTAGACCACACAATCCACAATAATGGGCATGTTATTAGATACAAAGGGTGGAATCAATTCTCATATACAAAGGAAAGAGAGTCGAGACACAATGTGGTGCCTATGGAACAAATTCTACAACTACAAAATTGTCTCCCTGTCATCATATGTATATTTAAGGGTACTATTTTATATAACACCCTCCAATTTCACATCGATGTAAACTCAAGCAAGGGTTACGTGGATTTCATAACTCTTAAATATAAAAGTTTGAAATTTTATTTTAAAATATTCAAAAGAAGATCCTCCTCTTTCACTAGTTGTGTTGGGATCTAAAGATGTCCTAAGAACAACCTTACTTTAAAATTAGTTTTATCAACCGAGGATTCATATTTTCTCTCAAGATTGTTGGTAAAATCTATGCAGAAAAGTTGTAAAGGTTTAAATCGTGTAGATAGTTTAGTTACAACAAATCTGAGTCTATCTAAATTACTGTAATAATAAAGTTCTTCACACATTAACTACAAAATCTGAAGCTAATAACTCAATCAACAGAAAATATATTTTGAGCAATAAAAAACCATGAAATAAAACATCAATTAATTACTAAACTCATTCATCTATTCAAGAAACAAAAATTTAATCTACAAAAACACTAATGAATCAATCTCTCAATAATTAATTAATCTATTGGAAATAAACAATGATCTACTGAATATTTAAGAAGGAACAACAAATGTGAATTTAATAAAAGGAACAGAAAATGCAAACTTAACGAAAATAATCCACAAATGATAAATTGACAACTATCGATATTGGAACAACAAACAATAATCTATTTTCTACAAGTAGAATAACACAACCAATTCATAATAAAATCAACATATTAACGAATCTATTCTAATTGTTGAAGGAAATATCAAATCACATATTTATAATAGAATTGATAATATTATAGATAAGACAATAGCTCTTGTCGACTAGGCCCACGGTCTTCATAAGATACTATTATGAAAACTCAGTACGCTGAAATGATCAAAACACTTGAAGCTTCCATTAATTCCATAATTGATAAGTCATTTACAATGGGATTGATGTACAAAGTGTCAACAATTAAGAGATCTTAATTCTGGTGTCCCTCTCTATCGTTCACTCTTCTTTATATATTACAATGAGACATGTAAATTAAGCTATCCTAAGGATCGAGAGATCCTCAGGATTGCTTTTACTATTTATGAAGATTCCAAGATAAAACGTTAATATTCCTTTGAACTGTTTTGTGCCTGATTTCTTCGATCTTGAATGGTTTGTACATCTTCATGATCTTTCTTGATTATCCTCAATTAACAACAATTGTCAATTTCTGCATAAAATCAAAACAATTCAAACCAAAGCTTATAAAATATCTAATATCATTTAATATTATTTCCTAAGAGCTTTTTAATCATTTTCTTCCTTAATTACTTCAAACTAATAGAAAACTCAACAAAGAATATATCATAAACCAAAGTAACAAGGAGAATATTTATACATTTTTATTACCCCAACATACCCCCCAACTTACCTTTATGCATGTCCTCATGCAACAAGAGAGTTCATATGCAAGGAAGTGATATTGTAGGGTGGATAGGTCTCTTCTCTAGACCTTTGGAAACCATGCTTACCTTTAAGTTCTTCAAAAGAAGCCTCCTCCTTTTTCTTACAGATTTCATAAAAACTTTGACAACCCTCTGGAGGATACCAAATAATGGGAGGAATGTATCTGCATCCAATCCAGGAATGCCCTTCTTCTATGATCATTTTGGCATACCTTTCTAATCTAAGAGCAAACATCAATATAGCATAGAAAAACCTCAGGAAAAGTACTCAACGCCTTGAAAAAGAGATAATATCAGATAATAAACCTCTTCGAGGGGGCAACCTCCTTTTACCCCACTTAAATGTTCCATTCCAAGATGATTCAAAATGAAAATGTCTCCTTGGTATATATAGGAGACTAGGAGGTTTAATGGCCTAAAGCCGACATAAATAAAATAACATTACTAATCTAAATTACAACTAATGGCCTAAAGCCGACATAAATAAAAT